>JAOWBW010000425.1:768098-815209 GCA_026119855.1 Campanula takesimana | reverse complement strand
TTAAATGTATTACATGATTTATGTGAGCATTTTATATACTAGATAATATATTTTATGATTTGCTTTATATTATTGGAATATATGTGCTAGAGTTATTGTTAGTTAAAATGTTAGTAGTAAAGTCATTTGGGTGTTAAGTGTTGTGTGAAGTAGTGGTCAAGGGGCTTAAGTGTTAAGATTGGGAACATGGGTCGAGTTAATTGGAAAAATGGTGAAAGACTTCATAAATTATGTTGACCTCTTCTCCCTCCCTCTCCATGCGGTTCACACACACACACACACACTTTACTTTTCAAATTTTCCTACATTGTTGAACCTAGGAAGAAAAGGTAAGGATTCTTCTTATTAATTTTCCCTATTTTAATTTACTACTCCATTTTCAAATCTAATTATATATTAATGTTCAGGGAGTTGAATAGAATATATCTACCGATTCAAATATATTTTTCTTGATATTTCTCCGGAGTAGGTAGTTACTAATCCCTTTTAATGCTAAAACCCTGGTCATAAGTATGTTTTCCTATGCTATTGTGATATAAAGTCATGTTTTGGAATATTTTATAATACTTGTAAATTTGGGACGGAGGGAGTATATTGTTACTATAGTTGAATAGTCAAGTGGGACTAACAGTATGGGACGGAGGGAGTACTTGGTTAAGCATCAGCAAATACCAACTTGCAGGCATATGTTGCTGAGCACTATATGGGTAAAGAAATACACATTGCTGGGCTGTTAATGTAATTGACCTCTCACTGATTTACTTTGAAATCCTAACTAATAATAATTGCCTATTTAGTGATATGAGGTAATTGTTTCTTGCTAGCCTAACTGGTACATGATCACAATAATTTTGTTTTATGTAAGATTATTAGGTAGGACAGAATGATTAGGACTGTGAGTTTAGAATCGTGGTTAAATGCAAGACATTGCTTGCAAAATTAGCACATATCTTTGTCCTGTTCTCGAATTGCTCAATCTCTGGTTCTCATGTACATGCTTTTATGTGTTATTTTTAGGTTGTTGGAATTTCATCCCCAATTCTGGGTTAAGGTTGTAAAATGTGTAAGTCCCAGTGGTTTTGGGTGTGTAGGACACCCTAAACTTACTCAACAAAAGTGAGAATGGTAGGGTATTTCTGGGTAATTGATCATTTGATGCAATTATGCTTAAGTGATGAACATGGTAGATGGTCTAGTCCCTTACTTTGGGCCTAGTACTAGTTTCTTAATGTCAAGTAAATATTACTTGTGTACTTGGTTGTGAGTCCAGCTGGTTTATGTGTTTCGGGGTGTATAGGTTCGCGTTTATTATGGGAGCTGGGGCTAAGTAATAACCGTGAATCTATGCATCTGTGACCGACTGCTCCTACTATTGATCACAGTAGGGGTCTAGCTTTATCAATGATTGGAGCAATAAGCACAATGATTGAATAGCTCTTTTGTTCTTGGTTCTTGGTTTGAGATACTGGGTAACGGGTCTCCTTTGATAAGTGAGCGGCTTCAACATGAAGATCGACATCAACATTATGAATGAGTAAGGGGTAATAAGGAAGAAAAGAAATATCCTTTGTAATGTGCTTAGCTATATGTGTTGTGTAATGAGTTGGAGTAGCTAAGCTACTCATGAGATGTGCTATGTGATATATATGTGTTAATGATATGTATGCATATCATGCCATGATAGTAGTAACTTACTGAGATTTTATCTCACCCCGTTTATTGTTTCTTTGTTTTCCTTAGATCCAAAGAAGGCTAGCGATAGCTCGAGGTGAGGATCGTTATATCCAGTTCGAGTGCTAAGGAGATTCCTTTTGGGTAGGTTGTTACACTTTGGTTTTGTGAGGACGTTGGTTAGACTGAGTATGTTAAACTCAGAATTTTTGGGGGTACAGTTGTATATATGTAAATAAAGTTGTTTCCTTTTGTTTACCGGCTTGAATACCGAGTAATATGAGTGGAGAAGTTAGTTTGGTTGTAAAGTGGTTGAGGTGGTCTGGTGTTGAACCATCCTCAGTAGTGTAACTCCTAATCTTTTAAGGGAGTATAGTTATATTTAGTTTTAAATTTTACCCGGTTTTAAGTAGTAGGACGTGTCGAATTCTATGGTTCATATCGAATCTAAGAATTCGGGGCGTTACAGTTGGTATCGAGAGCTATGGTAGCTCTAAGCCTGGATAGGGTCTATGGCCTAGGTGGGTTGGTTTTTTGGGTTGTTATTAATGTCGAGTGTTTGTGTGTAGGGTGGAGATGAGTCATTCGGAGGATATTGGTAGTAGTACTCAGGGAAATGATGGATCTGAAACTCCGTCTGTGGAAGTGGGGGTAATGATCATAATGTGGATTACAAGCAAATGTTTCAGTTACTAGCTCAAATGGTCTCCAATCAGTAGGGACAGAATAATCCTGGGCACGCACAATCAGGAGCTGAAGACAGGGTTATACAAACCGCCTTACCAAGTTTCTGAAAATGCAACCTCGTAGCTTTGATGGAGAACCCGATGCAGTAAAAGCTGAAGAGTGGATTGAGAGTATTGAGAAAATATTCACCGCCTTGAAATGTGAAGACAAAGAAAAGGTAACCTTTGCAACTTTTAAATTAGAGAAAGCTGCGGAGCATTGGTGGAAAGTGTTATGTCAAAGCTGGGAGCAAGAGAAGGATGTACAACACACTTGGGAGGATTTCCTCAAGGAATTTAACTCACAGTTCATTCCCTCAGTTGTCCAAGACCGAAGAGAGATGGAATTTCTGAATTTGGTGCAAAGAAGTATGACGGTGGGACAATACTCTTCTGAGTTCACCAAGCTAGCAAGGTATTGTAGCCATTTGGTCCCAACTGAAATAAAGAAGGCCAACGGTTCGTGAAGGGATAAAGACGGAATATAGGAAGCAACTTCTTTCCTTGCAACTCACTAGTTACCGTCAGGCAGTTGAGAAGGCTTATGCAATTGAGAATGACATTGATGAACATAAGGTTAAACCAGGAGTTGTCACGGGGAGGTCAACCATCAGTACGCATTCCAGATAAAGCTCAGAGCTCAGGGAATAGAAGAGGTGGATACAATCGATCAGGGGGACGACCTCAGCATCAACCTGAAGTATGGGAAGTGTGTCAGTGGGTTCAAAACCGAATGTTTCGGGTTCGAAGTGGACTTGCAAGTATTGTTCCAAGGAGGGCCATACTGAAGACCGTTGTTGGTTGAAGCAAGGAAAATGCTTAAATTGTGGTGAGAGTGGACATTTTAAAAGGGATTGCACTAAGAGTAGGGGAACTTCAGGAGGAGGTACCGGACAGCAGGCCTCGGGTAGTAAGCGGGATAGTGGGGGTCGGCCTAAAGTTCAGGGTCGAGTGTTTGCTATTGATCAGCATAGGGTGGCTGAGTCGACAGCAGTGATAGGAGGTATTATTTTTCTTTTTAGTACGCGAGCGCGAGTTCTTATAGATTCAGGATCATCTCATTCTTATGTGGCATCGCATTTTGTGTCTCATTTACCTGTTGTTCCTGATTCTATGCCTTATGTGTTAGAAGTATCTTCTCCAATGGGAGATTGCATGTTAGCTACTGAAGTATATAAGAAATGTGATGTGCTTGTGAGTAACCATACCCTTCAAGCTGATTTAGTAGTGTTGCCCATAAGAGATTTTGATGTGATACTTGGTATGGACTGGCTTTATATGCATTATGCCTCTGTTGACTGTCATCAAAAGGTGGTCACTTTTTCTGTGCCGGGTTTGCCTGAATTTATTTTTGAAGGTGATAGACCTATGTGTCTTAGTCTTCATGTTATATCTGCTTTAAGAGCTAGGAAGTTGTTGTCTGGGGGTTGTACTGGGTATCTTGCTTGTGTTGTTGACAAGAGTATGTCTGTAGCAAAGTTGGAGGATATTTCCGTGGTGTCTGAGTTTCCGGATGTGTTTTCTACTGAATATAGTATGCCACCTGACCGGGAACTTGAGTTTTGTATTGAGTTGTTACCAGGTACCGCACCAATATCTAAAGCTCCATATAGAATGGCTCCCGCTGAGTTGAGGGAATTGAAGAAGCAACTTGAGGAGTTATTGGAGAAAGGGTTTATCCGGCCCAGCGTGTCTCCTTGGGGTGCACCAGTACTATTTGTGAAGAAGAAGGATGGTACTCTGCGGTTACGTATTGACTACCGAGAGCTTAATCAGGTAACCATTAAAAACAAGTATCCGCTACCCCCATATTGATGACCTGTTTGATCAACTTCAAGGGTCCGTGGTTTATTCGAAGCTTGATTTAAGAAGTGGATACCATCAATTGAAAGTCCGAGAAGAAGATGTACCTAAGACAGCCTTACGTACCAGGTATGGACATTATGAGTTTGTGGTTATGCCATTTGGGTTAACGAATGCTCCTGCGGTATTTATGGATTTGATGAACCGGGTTTCAAACCTATCTTAGATTGTTTTGTGGTGGTTTTTATAGATGATATCTTAGTCTATTCTAAATCAAAGGCTGAGCACGAGCAACATTTGAGGATGGTATTGGGTGTTCTTCGAGACAAGCAATTGTATGCCAAATTCAGTAAGTGTGCCTTCTGGTTAGAAGAAGTTTCTTTTTTGGGACACGTGGTGTCAGAGGCCGGTATTTCTGTTGATCCTTCGAAGATAGAAGCCATAGTTAAATGGAAGAGACCAACTACAGTCACTGAGGTACGTAGTTTTTTGGGATTGGCAAGCTATTTATCGAAGGTTTATTAAAGGATTTCAAAATTGCTACACCAATGACTAGTTTGACTCGAAAATCTATAGCTTTCGAATGGAATGACCAATGTGAAGCGAGTTTTCAGGGATTGAAAAGAAGACTGACGATGGCTCCGGTATTGGCTTTACCCAATGGGTCAGATAATTTTGTTGTCTACACGGATGCTTCCAAAGAAGGGTTGGGTTGTGTGTTAATGCAAAACGGTAAGGTAATTGCTTATGCCTCGAGAAAATTAACCCCTTATGAAGTGAACTATCCTACTCATGAGTTAGAGTTGGCTGCGATTTATATTTGCGTTACACAAATGGAGGCATTATTTATATGGGACTCGATTTGAAGTGTTTACAGATCATAAGAGCTGAAGTATTGTTTTTCTCAGAAGGAACTTAACATGAACAACGTAGGTGGATGGAAAAGTTGAAGGATCATGATTGCACAATTTGTATCACCCGGAAAGCTAATGTGGTGGCAGATGCTTTGAGTAGAAACACCTATGTTGCGCATTTGATGGCACGAGAGTGGAAATTGGTAGAAGATTTTACGAGACTGGAATCCTATGAGTCGAGTCATGGCTTGAGTTTTGCGAATATGAAGGCTACATCTGTTCTCCTTCAACAGATTAAAGAAGCTCAAAGGATTGATCCTGAATTACAGAAGATTGTGGATGGATGAAAGAAGGTAAACAACCCGACTTTACTTTTAATAATGATGAGATTCTTACTTTTCGTGGTAGGTTTGTATTCCAGCCAATAGTGAAATTAAATTGCGAGTATTAGAGGAGGGTCATAAAACCAAGTATACCATACATCCGGGAAGTACAAAAATGTATCAAGACGTGAAGAAGCATTTCTGGTGGAACGGTATGAACGAGAGATTGCGGATTCATGTGTCTAAATGCCTAACATGTCAACAGGTGAAAGCAGAACATCAACGTCCTGCGGGTTTGTTACAACCTTTAGAGATTCCTGAATGGAAGTGGGAACACATCACTATGGATTTTGTAACCGGTTTACCGCGTACGCGAAAGGGTTATGAAGCAGTTTGGGTTATAGTAGACCGGTTAACCAAGTCGGCTCATTTCTTACCTATTTCTATGGGGTATTCTTTGACTCATTTGGCTTCTTTATATGTTCAAGAGATAGTCCGGCTTCACGGGGTTCCGGTAAGTATAGTATCCGATAGAGATCCTCGGTTTACATCCCGATTTTGGCAAGCTCTTCAAGGGGCAATGGGTACTAAGTTGAATTTCAGCACGGCATTTCACCCACAGTCAGATGGGCAGTCGGAAAGGTTAGTACGGATTCTTGAGGATATGTTACGAGCTTGTGCTGTTGACTTCAAAGGTAGTTGGGATGTTCACTTACCATTAGTGGAATTTGCTTATAATAACAGCTATCAATCTAGTATTGAGATGGCCCCCTACGAAGCATTGTATGGTCGTAAATGTAGATCGCCTATATGTTGGGATGAGGTCGGGGAAGCAAGGCTTTTGGGACCCGAGATGGTTCAACAGTCGGTGGAAAGTGTGAGATTGATTCGGGATAGATTGAGGACAGCTCAAAGCCGTCAAAAGAGTTATGCTGATAACAGAAGAAGAGATCTTGAATTCCAAGTCGGGAATTTCGTGTTCTTGAAAGTGTCGCCTCAGAAAGGTGTGAAACGATTTGGGAAGAAAGGGAAGTTGACTCCTCGGTATATAGGACCATTTGAAATACTTGAGCGGATTGGGAATTTAGCCTATAGACTTGCTTTACCGCCATCATTGTCCGGGGTCCATAATGTGTTTCATGTCTCTACTCTCCGTAAGTATATCGCGGATGAATCTCATGTTCTCGAGTATGAGCCTATCGAATTCCAACCTGACTTATCTTACGAGGAGGTACCGGTAGAAATTCTTGACCGGAAGGAACAAGTATTGCGTACCAAGAGAATTCCCCTTGTGAAGGTATTGTGGAAAAATCATGAAATCGAAGAGGATACGTGGGAAACGGAGCGAGAAATGCGAGAGAAATACCCGAGTCTATTTGATAACGTTGGTAAGTAATGTGATCGTTTAGATAAATAAAAAATTCGCGGACGAATTTTCTTTTAAGATGGGGAGGATGTAACGCCTCACCCAATTTTATTTTCATATTTTTCATATTATATAATTTAAATGTATTACGTGATTTATGTGAGCATTTTATATACTAGATAATATATTTTATGATTTGCTTATATTATTGGAATATATGTGCTAGAGTTATTGTTAGTTAAAATGTTAGTAGTAAAGTCATTTGGGTGTTAAGTGGTGTTAGTGGAATTGTGAAGGCCTTTGTGGAAGTAGTGGTCAAGGGGCTTAAGTGTTAAGATTGGGAACATGGGTGAGTTAATTGGAAAAATGGGTGAAAGACTTCATAAATTATGTTGACCTCTTCTCCCTCCCCTCTCCATGCGGTTCACACACACACACACACACTTTACTTTTCAAATTTCCTCCATTGTTGAACCTAGGAAGAAAAGGTAAGGATTCTTCTTATTAATTTTCCCTATTTTAATTTACTACTCCATTTTCAAATCTAATTATATATTAATGTTCAGGGAGTTGAATAGAATATATCTACCGATTCAAATATATTTTTCTTGATATTTCTCCGGAGTAGGTAAGTTACTAATCCCCCTTTTTAATGCTAAAATGGTCATAAGTATGTTTTCCTATGCTATTGTGATATAAAATCATGTTTTGAAATATTTTTATAATACTTGTAAATTTGGGACGGAGGGAGTATATTGTTACTATAGTTGAATAGTCAAGTGGGACTAACAGTATGGGACGGAGGGAGTACTTGGTTAAGCATCAGCAAATACCAACTTCGCAGGCATATGTTGCTTGAGCACTATATGGGTAAAGAAATACACATTGCTGGGCTGTTAATGTAATTGACCTCTCACTGATTTACTTTGAAATCCTAACTAATAATAATTGCCTATTTAGTGATATGAGGTAATTGTTTCTTGCTAGCCTAACTGGTACATGATCACAATAATTTTGTTTTATGTAAGATTATTAGGTAGGACAGAATGATTAGGACTGTGAGTTTAGAATCGTGGTTAAATGCAAGACATTGCTTGCAAAATTATGCACATATCTTTGTCCTGTTCTCGAATTGCTCAATCTCTGGTTCTCATGTACATGCTTTTATGTGTTATTTTTAGGTTGTTGGAATTTCATCCCCAATTCTGGGTTAAGGTTGTAAATGTGTAAGTCCCAGTTGGTTTTGGGTGTGTAGGACACCCTAAACTTACTCAACAAAAGTGGAAATGGTAGGGTATTTCTGGGTTAATTGATCATTTGATGCAATTATGCTTAAGTGATGAACATGGTAGATGGTCTAGTCCCTTACTTTGGGCCTAGTACTAGTTTCTTAATGTCAAGTAAATATTACTTGTGTACTTGGTTGTGAGTCCAGCTGGTTTATGTGTTTCGGGGGTGTATAGGTTCGCGTTTATTATGGGAGCTGGGGCTAAGTAATAACCGTGAATCTATGCATCTGTGACCGACTGCTCCTACTATTGATCACAGTAGGGGTCTAGCTTTATCAATGATTGGAGCAATAAGCACAATGATTGAATAGCTCTTTTGTTCTTGGTTCTTGGTTTGAGATACTGGGTAACGGGTCTCCTTTGATAAAGTGAAGCGGCCTTCAACATGAAGATCGACATCAACATTATGAATGAGTAAGGGTAATAAGGAAGAAAGAAATATCCTTTGTAATGTGCTTAGCTATATGTGTTGTGTAATGAGTTGGAGTAGCTAAGCTACTCATGAGATGTGCTATGTGATATATATGTGTTAATGATTACTTCCATGCCTCATTTTTATATGTATGCATATCATGCCATGATAGTAGTAACTTACTGAGATTTTATCTCACCCCGTTTATTGTTTCTTTGTTTTCCTTAGATCCAAAGAAGGCTAGCGATAGCTCGAGGTGAGGATCGTTATATCCAGTTCGAGTGCTAAGGGAGATTCCTTTTGGGTAGGTTGTTACACTTTGGTTTTGTGAGGACGTTGGTTAGACTGAGTATGTTAAACTCAGAATTTTTGGGGTACAGTTGTATATATGTAAATAAAGTTGTTTCCTTTTGGTTTACCGGCTTGTATGCCGAGTAATATGAGTGGAGAAGTTAGTTTGGTTGTAAAGTGGTTGAGGTGGTCTGGTGTTGAACCATCCTCAGTAGTGTAACTCCTAATCTTTTAAGGGAGTATAGTTGTATTTAGTTTTAAATTTTACCCGGTTTTAAGTAGTAGTGACGTGTCGAATTCTATGGTTCATATCGAATCTAAGAATTCGGGGCGTTACAATTATGGGCCTTATGATAACGATAATTATTTCCTCGGCCTCTGCCTCTACCTCTACCTCGGCCTCTGCCACGACCACGCCACGACCACGTCCTTGTCCTCGTCCACGTCTATAACCACCTCCTTGCCCAAAATTATTTTGTTCATTGAAATTTGCTTCTGGGACAGGAGCAGTGGCAGTTTCACGAGATTTATGATTTTTCATTAATATCTCGTTGTTTTGCTCAGCAACAAGCATGCAAGAGATCAATTCTGAGTATCGTGTAAATTGTCTCTCCCTATATTGCTGCTGTAAGAGGATATTAGAGGCATGAAAAGTGGAGAATGTTTTCTCCAACTTGTCCGCTTCAGATATTTTCTTGCCACATGATTCAAGGCATGATGTAATTTCATACAACTTAGAGTTATATTCACTTATACTCTTAAAATCTTGTACTCGTAAATTTATCCAGTCGAAAGTTGCTTGTGGGAGTGTAACCGCATTCAAGTGGCGGAATCTTTCTTTTAGACATTCCCAAAACACGACTGGATCTTTTACCATTAAGTACTCCATTTTTAGCGCCTCTTGGATATGAGAACGAAGAAAATGCATTGCCGTAGCCTTGTCTTGGCTTGAGGTTGTCTTGGCTTGAGGTAGTATTTTCTTTTTGAATAGTTTCCGTCAGGTTTTTGGATTCAAGATATAATTCAACATCTATGCACCATGTTGGGTAGTTTTCGCCACTAACATCCAATCTCTTAAAAGCCGGATTTACAAGGTTTCCATTGAGAATAACTATAAAATAAAACATGCACATTATTATAACATTTAGAAGCATATTTTATTCAAAACATGAGAATGCTAGAACAATAATGCTTATATATCAAGTGCAATTATTATTGCTAGGAAATAGTACATATAGAAAAGACCGATAACATATAGATAGAATTCGTATGGGGTGTAGTCGGCACTGAAGACCAATATTGTATATGCTAGCACTATTATGATAGCAGAAATCGAAAGCATTGTGACCATTTTGAAGTAGAGTGTATAGAATTGTAAGAAATTTTAGGAAAATAATGGAAGAAGCGTGTATGTATTTATAGTAAAAATACTGTCTTTAGCCGTTAAAATAGCCGTTGAGATTTTTTTTTTTGGTTAAATAAAGTTATTTCAAATTAAACAAAAAAAAACATTTACAAAGATAGTTATTTTACTTAAATCATTATATTAGTATGATGTAAATAATAGTGCAAATTTAATCATACGCAAAAAATAGCACATACCTTTACATACATCTAGCACATATCCAAAAACATATCTGTACCCTAGCACATAGACTTTTCTCCACATTTTTTTTTTGACTTTCTTACTCTGTTTATGACTTTCTTACTCTGTTTTTTTTTCTTCAATTCTCTGACATTTGCGTAGAATATGGTTAGATGAATAGTATTAATTTATTCTAGTGTCCTTTATCTTTTGAGTTATTTACAAATGAAACCTTTAAAATTTGATTATTGTAATATAACATTTCATATCATCCACCACCATTTTTATTTTTGATGGGAATTTGATAAAAAAAATTATAACAAATAGATAAAATATGTTAATTAATTTATATATATAATAATAAATAACTAAAATTTGTACGTGGCGTTGTTCAGCTTCTTGAACCAATAATCTATTCAGATTATCACCTTGACTGGAGTTTGAATTCCAATGTCAAGAGTACAAGGCATGTAAGAAGTTTCCAGCTGATATACTTACTTAGTATTTTGATATCATATGGATGATATAAAAAAAATTATAACAAATAGAAAAAATATGTTAAGTCTCTAGCTTGGGGTTATTACCCTTCCAAGCATCAACATTTAAAGCATTAAATAAATAATGTTTGTTTTCTCACCAGTCAGACATAGTTAATCTTTTGGTGGTATACGAGTAAAGTTAGTAATGAAATAAAAATTCATATCGTTATCTCACCATGACGGTAGAACCTGTCATAATGGAGATATACAAGTAACATATATAAATAAATAATAGTAAGACCGTTATCTCACCACGAAGGTAGAACCTTTTCATAATGGTGATATACGAGTAAAGTACATAACGAAATAATTGTAAAATCGTTATCTCACCATGACGGTAGAACCTGTCATAATGGTGATATACGAGTAAATTAACATAATACTTAGAGCAATATTATAGAGAGATTCTTACTGTTTGTGATGATATGTAACTGAGAGAAGTTCGTGCTGATAACGTGTTGTAAACCGGAATTATAGGGTTTGGTTTGTAGAGTACTAAAGAGTATAGACCTTAGAGAGAAAGAGAGATAAGGAGAAAAGAGTAAGCTTCTGCAAACTTCAATTGTCTGAGTAGTAATCCTTCCGATTACATGCCTATTTATAGGCTAGAAAAGTAACTTACTACTGTGCGTAACTAGTGAATACTATTTACGCATAGTACATTATATTATTGGTACATTACTCATTATACTACAATGTGATACTGTACATTGCTATAGTGTGTTACAGTCCACATAACAATTATTTATAACAAAACACACTCCACGATTTTTTAGTATCGGCACTTGGCAATTACAAAAACAAATAGGGATTTTTACCAATAAGTCCCTGGGGAATGTGGTATTTACCAATAAAAACACAATATTTCAAATTATTCCTTAGGGTCTTTAAGTTCAAATCAATGTTACCAACAAATCCCTTGGACCTTTTAAATGGCCGCCACCGACCGCCGGCCACCACCACCATTCGACACCGACCGTCGAACACCACCACCGGCGAGCGGCCGCTGACCATCGCCGGCAACCACCACCGCCGCCGGATATCGCCGGGCCTCCGACCCCTGCCGCCGGACATCACCCACTGCCGCCACAACCATCTGCAACCCCAAGTTTTATAAATAAAAATTATTTGCTCTTGGGAGGGTTTCTTGGCTAAGACTCCTAACCACTATGCCAAGCTTCTTACTTGTTTTATTTGTAGACGATTATATATTTAACAATACAACCTCACATTTGTTGTTGTCTTTTTTTTTTTTTTGTGTGTGTGTGTGTGTTAAGAGTATTAATTCTTCACAATTAGACAATTACTCATTTTTAATAAAAAAATGAGATAAATTTATTTCACAATTGTTTAAAGAGCATTTGACAACACATAGTTCTGAAAATGAGTATCCTTTGAAAAAACTGTGCGATGAATTTCTTAGTTGTTATACTCAACTCATGTGTTAACAACTGAGAAATAAATTTACCAGTTCTTATATTAAACTCGTGTGTGAATAACTGAGAAATGAATATCTCATTTATTATTATATTAACAGCAGAGAAAAAATGATAACTGAGAAATGAATGTACCAGTTCTTGTACTCAAATTCATATGTGAATAACTGAGAAATGAATGTCTCATTTATTATATCATTAAACCGATAAATTGAGTCATCAATTGGGGAAAATGAGAGATGATTTTATCAGTTTTTATTCAAGTATGAACAACTGTTAAATGAATATCTCAGTTATTATATTCAAATTCATGTATGAACAACTGTGACATGCATGTCTCAGTTATTATAATGATTGTGAAAAATTGAGAGATGGATTTATCAGTTTTAAAAAATGAAAAAATGACACAATTGTGAAATCACACAACTGAGAAATCAGTTGAAAAATGATTTACAAGTGAAAAATGAAAATTTTATTTTTTTAAATTGTGAAATTAATTGAGAAATTAAAAATGATTTTTTTTTCAAATTTTTACAAGTGAAAAATGATTTATTTTTTTATTTATAAAATTTGAACTATGTATTGAGTGTACTTGTTTGATTCGTATTGTCGACATGATTAAACAATGGTTTCAGATCATTTTTTCAGTTTATAGATTTTGAGATATGTCATTTTAAAATTTTTGGTGGAAAAAAAAAGAAAGAGAGAGAAACATGAAGAGAGAAAGAAAGGGAGAAAAAGAAACAACGTGTTGTGCGCGCATGAGAAGGAAGAAGGGCATTCTGGTCTAGGAAAAATTTCAATGACTTTTTGGTAGGTTTTCAAAATATTTGTCCTTATTGGTAGTTTTTATTTGTCCTAGGGACTTATTGGTCAAAGCCTCAAAAGAATAAAACTAGGGGCACAAAAAACTCACAAAAACTTGCTAACAAAATCTTAGGTGTAATAATGTTATTGGTGTTTTTAAATAGAGTGTTGCGGGTTCATTATCGATGCAACCAATAAAATATCGTCACCTCATCTTGTGAGCAAGATTTTGTGACCTTATTTTGTGCCCCTAGCATTGCTCTACAAAAAAATCATTTTATTGAAAGAGCAATGCTAATGCTAGGGGCACAAAATAAGGTCACAAAATCTTGCTCACAAGATAAGGTGGCGATATTTTATTGGTTGCATCGATAATGGACCCGCCAAACTCTAATTAAAAACACCAATAAAATCATTACACCTAGGATTTGTTAGTAAGTTTTTGTGACTTTTTTTTGCCCCTAGTATTAGTCTTATTGAAAAGTTACTTGGCTATTATTTATCGGATACTTAATTAACAAATATTGGTTTAGAAACTGGTGTTCTAAAAGACGTGCGCCTAGGCCGCCTTGGCACCGAGTTGGAGGTGGTCCACCACGACATTTATCAAATCGACCAAATTAGTGCTAGGGGGGCTGGGGGGATCTAGGCGGGCTTGGCGGCTAGGCGGATTTAGGCGGGCCTAGGCGGGTTTAGGCGGATTCAACGAAGAAAAAGGCGGATTCAGTAAAAAAAAAAAGATTTGTTAATATTAGATTTGTTAATATTTTATCAATATACTTTTCCAGTCCGGCCACAAATATAAGCAAAAAAAAAAAGAAAAAAAAACTAATTTTCACATATTAAAATATAAATAAAAAATCTAGACGTTGCTCCGTTAGTTAGATATTATTATTTTATTTAGAAACGATTATATCTTAACAAAAATAGAAATTAAAGATCATAGATTACTTTTAGTAATAATTCATCTTTTGTAAAATTAAAATATAGGAAAAATTGCATAAAAAAAAAAGCACTCAACTCTTGACCTTTTGTGGATATTACCACCAAACTATTTTTTTTTTGTATCCGGCACATCCAACTTTATTTTTTTTGCATTAGTTGCCATCAAGACTAACGATGTTAAGTTTTCTCAGTTAAGTGATCATGTGCTATTGCACATGTCATTTTTGCAAGGGTATTTTCGGCTTAGCAAGTTTAGGAAACGAGATATTAATATCTCTTCTATAATCCAATATCCGAATTAACAAAACACACAGGGGCCTACCATGTACAACAATGGACCACATTTTCTTTCCGTTCCTTTTTCTGTTTGTTTTATTAATTCGGATATTGGATTATAGAAGATATAATAATATCTCGTTTCCTAAAACTTGCTAAGCCGAAAAAACCCTTGCAAAAATGACATGTGCAATAGCACATGATCACTTAACTGAGAAAACTTAACATCGTTAGTCTTGAAGGTAACTAATGCAAAAAAAATAAAGTTGGATGTGCCGGATACAAAAAAAAAAATAGTTTGGTGGTAATATCCACAAAAGGTCAAGAGTTGAGCGTTTTTTTTTGCAATTTTTCCTAAAATATATTATTATTTTTTGACAAATAACAAAAATAAGTGGCATTATTGTTTGAATAACTACATATATATATTTATAGATTAAAAAAAAAAATGCGCTAATTTTTCGGCCCCGCCCCGCTTAGGCGCTGCTCCGCCGCCTAGCAACCACCTAGCGGTTTTTAGAACACCAGTAGAAACACAACACCAAATCAAATATTGTTAAATTATTTTATACCCAAAATTTTGTTTGAGAGTTTTTGTTGTAACTTTAGCATTACTCTTCTATCTATATATACCCTAAATTGTTTTCTAAAATATCTCATCGTTTCTTCCTAAATATTTTCATGTACTAATACACCCCCATCTTCTTCGCACTTTTTTTTGCCTATCTTCTGCCATTTCAACCCCTTCTACCACCCGTTCTCCCACTCCTATCCACCAACGCCAACTGCTGCGCAGCTCCTTTAAAAAAGTCCCACCACTACCCACCTCACAAAAATCCATATCTATAAACACCCGATGCTTCGCCATCATTTTCATCCTCTCAAGTGGTATGTTGGTTTCTTCATCACCACCTCTCACATTCGACGCCTCGGACTAACCCTGCAAAGTCGCCGACAATCCTCCATGTCCCGAGTCTCAAGACATTCACCACCCCATCGTTTTTCATAGGTGCATGTTGGGGATTTTAGGGGGGGGGGTCTCGCACCCAACTAGCCCGTACTAGCAGCCCTAACATGAGGAGAATCAACCACACACATATAATATGGAAGAAATAACACAAAGATTTGTTAACTCAGTTTGTCAACACATGACTACGTCTAGGGGGAGCTGCCAAGCCAAGATAAACGATATAATATTATATGATGATGGTTAAAATTTTGCACATGCAATCACCAATATCTATGTATGGCTACTCTCCATGAAAAAACCTCACACATATTTTTCTCTCATGTATAAGAACACAGACAACTCGGTCATGGCCGAGTTGTGGGATTGTCCCTCATGTCTCTCTTAGGCCCCTGGCTCTCTCCTTGACACTTTGTGGCTCTCTCTCTCTCTTGTGTATCCCACCTCTCTCCTTCAAGTACACATGTTTCTGGCCATTACCCATATTTATATATTTATAATGGGTTTACAAAATCTCTAAAACTATTTTGAGTGGAAACTGCATAGCTACTGACAACAGATCCATGCGGGTATATGAATTACGCACATAGCATCTGGCCGGAACCATGCGGCCAATTGAATTGTCCACATAACCAAGTTTTCCTCTCATGCTCGAATTACGACCTTCTGCCTTATTATGCGGCCAAATTACTTGCACCCATAGAACCCTATGTGGCCAACCTATTTGGGCGCATGCTACCCCTGAAAGTACGCCGCAAATTTTCTCTTTTTTCCTCCTCTTTGAGTACTTCTATGCCAACTCACCCTTCTCTTTGGTTTAGACTCCATGACCAGTGTCCGACATAAGGCCACTTATAACAGTGGTAGCAAACCCTCTAATCACGATTGTGTGTGGTTTAGTGGTTAAGTTGTTGGGACATTGAGCTGAAAGTTGTGGGTTCGAGTCTTATATCATACATTAATTTTTTCAAACAAAGTTTTATAGTGTATTTGTGCACCCTTTACCAAATGCTCTAGGTCCTCCTGTCCATAACCCAACATCACAAACCTGAGGTTACTGGTAGCTAAATGGTCAGCACCATGTTTAAAAATGTAAGTGAAGAACAAGGAGATATGTTCATGCAGTCAGAGAGCCTTGCTTCCTTATAGTTTAAGGCCTCCTAGTCGGACTTAGAGACATGTAATAGGTTGAAATTAGAGGAAGTATATAAATAATTGAAACAAGATAAGAATAGAGGTCAAGAGAGAGATTTAAAAGGGGTGAGGGAGGTGGGTAGTAGAAAAGGTTGGGGAAGGAGCGTAGATAGATATTTGTGGAATTTAGGGATTTACATAAAAACATGGGGGGGGGGTGTATCCCACATATCAGTAAATAATACTATATATTACACTTATAAATCAAGAAAATGTGTAAAACTTAAATGACACTAGTATGAAGCCCGTGCTCCGCACGGGGTCTTTGAACCTTTGGACTTATTGGCAATTATAAATTTTTAAAGGATATTGTAGTGTTCTTTTAACATTTGGATGTTTTGGGAATTATAAATTATTCATGTTTCTTGTACTGATATCGTTAAATATAATCGGTCATTCTGTAAATTGATTCGACTGGATCAAATTTCGGCTATACCCTAAATTCAGACGATGTGAGGGAAATCCCAGAGAAATCATTAAGATGCGACATAGGGTTATCATTGCTGGTATAGATTCACAGTTGGAGACTCGGAGTGGTATGGATTTCAAATTTATCTACTTATCGTTGTTTCTGCATAATCGATTGGATATGTATTGTGGCTGATTGATTGAAGAATCAAATATATGTAGCCGCTATTTAGTTATACTTAATCATTCATGTCTTTTGATTTTATTTGTGGTAGAAAGTAACTTATTTAGAAATTATACTGCTGTTAATGATGAGAATTTGTAAGGGTGGATATGGGAGAACTGAATGGTCATGTCGGTTTGAACAAATGTGCCTGTTAACTTCTTACAATAATGATGCACTCAGTCTTAATTTATCTATATAAACTGTTTTTTTTTTTTTTTGAATTAACCATTCCCAGTTACAGAAAAGTATGGACATTCCTGCTTATTTCCTTCCTCCTCAAGAATATAGATTAGCACCAAACCCTAATTTCTATCTCCTTAGAGGAGATTCAGTCTTCTTTGATACAGATGACCTCTATGGGGAAGTTGCTACGTACGTTGTAGCAGACAGTAGGTGTAGGGAGGTGAGATTTGTGTTGCGCCGTGGGGTAGGTGACATGTTAGACAGCTTAGAGTTGTTTTGTTCCCCTGATAATTTGGGCAGTGGGGCTCCTTTTCTTGAACAATAGAATTGGTGGTCGTCAGTTAATGCTTGGATACATTCCAACCCTCCGCTCCCTTAACCAATGTCTTTCATGTTTTTCTCTGAAGAACATGTTAGTGCAGAAGACATGTCAGTAAAATTCAACACTTATGTCCAGTTTTTTGAACCCTGATGTTACCATTGTGTGGATACCCCGGGGTGGAGCCCACGGCTTTAGGCTAGAGTGTGCGGGTTACCCTAGGATGTCTAGTTGTGTTTTAGAGTCGCCACCCACGTTTTTGAGGAACGTAAGAAAACCTAATGTTTATGAGCCTAAGTTTGATTTAGGAAAACAGAGATTCTTTGGGATGAGGGGTTCAGGGGTTAGGTTACGAAATGGGAAGTACTTAAACACCAATTTCGCCCGAGCAATGTCGATCTTGTTTTTTCATAATTCACTTTAAAGATAGATGTGTTCTTCCTATTTTAATGATGATAAAAGGGGGTTTTATAGTTTAGAATGTAGGGAGATAACTCCTAGGCCAATTCAATGTAATGAAAGGGCCATTGGTGTCATGTCCCAAATGGTTTTGGGGTGATTGCACATTTTATTGAAGGAGAAGAAGAATTAGAAGAAGAAGAAGAAATAAAGAATAAAGTTAAGACATTGTACCTTTAATATCCTTCAAAGAGAACCTCTTGAAAAAGTCTTGAAGAAGAAGAGGTTGAATACTTGGAGAGAATATCTTTTGTAAATTGCCTAGAGCTTTGTTTAGAGAAAAGTCTAAGGTGGGAAAAGTCCTCCTCCAATGATCGGTTGGAGGGGTTTTTATAGTTGAAAATGTGTGTGTTTTGGAGCCAAACGGAGTCTCCAAGAAATCTTTCCCGGGCAAAATCATGTATAATGAGCAAGGGAGAGATTCTTGGGCAGAATCTGTAACTGACACACCCCAGAAGCGCGCGCATCCCACCTAGGCGGTGTAAGGCGCACACGTCTGGCCTTAAGGGGCGGAGGCGCGCAACTCTGAAAGGCGAATTTTGATAGAATGGACTAGAAAGTTAGAACTGTTATTCAGTTTAGTCCCTGGACTTAACGGAGCCCATCTAGAACTTAACCAAAGTAACAGATACTAATAGAAAACACTTAAAAGAGGGAGAAACACAAAATCAAGTGTGCAATCGGGGTGAGCGGTCCAAGGCGGGGTGTCTACAGAGCCCCTCGACGGCGTGCATTGCAAGGGATAGAGGTGCGCTCCCTGTATCAGCGGCTTGGGTGATAATGAAAGGTTCAGTGGAACGAAGCGGCCCACCGTGGCTGATAGCGGGACCTGGGGGACCGTTTGCTGGAAGCGGGACCTGTCTGCTGATAGCGAGATCCGTTTGCTGGAAGCGGGACCTGTCTGCTGATAGCGAGATCCGTTTGCTGGAATAACGGGTACCGAGGGACCGTCTGCTGGAATGTGGGACCCAGAGGACCGTTTGCTTGAATGTGGGACCCAGAGGACCATTCGCTTGAGTGCGGGACCCAAAGGACCGTTTGCTTGAATGCGGGACCCAGATGATCGTTTGCTTGAATGTGGGACCCAGAGGACCGTTTGCTTAAGTGCGGGACCCAGAGGGCTATTTGCTTGAATGCGGTACCCAGAGGACCATCTGCTTGAATGCGGGACCCAGAGGACCGTTTGCTTGAGTGAGGGACCCGGAGGGCCGTTTGCTTGTAGATCTTTCTTGATAAGAAGGTGGTGATTTTGTGGCTCACCCAGGACTAAGTTGTTGCCGTGAGTCGTACTTTGATGTTGACTTTTTGACTTTGACTTTTAGAAGGGTGTGGGCACAGTTGACTGCGGAGTGCTTTCTACTGGGGATGAATTGTCAAAACTGATCTTTGAGAATTAAAGAAGGACACCCTAACTTTTTTAGTGAGAATTCATGTCCTACTTTCAATTTTAGACATGCCTTAAGGGCGGACCAAATTAACGTGTGCCCAACTAGGTGCTCAAGGATTGGAGTTGCATCTTGATCTGGGCGGAAATTTCTTGCATAGTTTTCCTGACAAGGCTTACTGAAATGATCCTGGCTTGGGAAACGCGCGCCTCCCTCTGTAGGCGTATAATGCGCGCGCTTTGAGCACCGGTGACGGGTGGCGCGCGCGTCTGGAGGGCGGAATTCCGGGCTTGACTTTTGCTGGCCAAAAGATCCCCCAACAGCTATAATATCAGCTTCTGGTCAACAATTTGATTTTAACAGCTCTCTTCTGCCATTTTTAACACCATTTTGTTGCCCAATTTTGCTTGCAATATTCTTTCCCATGGCCTCTAACCTTTTCAGTCTTGATGCCGAGGTTGTTAAGAGTTACGAGAAGTATTTGTCGACATTCGTGTATTCCTTCAAGACTTATCCCAAGAAGGCTTTCATTAAAGATTTCGGGTTTCGAATTATTTTTACTTTGCGGACATTGAAGCCGGATTGGGATTTGTTGAAGGCCGCTGCAGCCTTTTGGGATTGTGATAGCCATACTTTCAACTTTTCGGCTAATGAAATGGTGCCAACTGTCGATGATTTTGGGGCCATTCTTGGTATGCCTTTGGCCGGTCGGATTTCCGTCCCTAAGTATCACCGCGGTGTTGTTGACTCTTGGGTTGACCTTCTGAATCTCCCTGTTGGAGAGGTGAAGAAGATGATGCACGGGACTGTTGTTGACATATCTGAGCTTCCGATGTTTTTCAGCTTGCATTCGGAAGATGTCGCGGTTCAATCCTTTAAGAGAAATGCCATGGCTGTCTGTCTTTTCAGCGAGGTTCTGCTTGTCGCTCCTCTGGGTACTGCGGATGCGCGGTTGGCTGAGATTGTGTTGCAGACGAAGGAGCAACGATTCAGTATAATCCCTCTCATAGTGGGGGAAACTTTGCATGGTCTGGACAAATTGCATCATACGGGCGAGACGCGACGAGGAAGCCCCTTGCTTTTTACCATATGGCTTCGAGAGCATTTCAGGCTTTATGCGTCATACGGCGACCTCTCTCCTTTTGCTGTTCATAGGCGACGGTTGCTGATTAGAGATTTGACTGAAGAAAATTGGCAGAAGTTCTTCGCTTCCCGTGCTTCGACTGATATTAAGTGGTGTCCCTCTTCTTGGGGTCTCCGTCCTTTCGTGGAATGGACCTTCGGTTTTCAGCACGTGGTTTTACCCGGGTTGAGAGACTATTCATTTTATCAACCAGAACGGGTTTTGAGACAGTTCGGTCGCCAGCAAATAATTCCTTTTCCGAGGAATGGGATATTTCGTCCGGTTTCTTATATGGGTCCGAACTTCTCCAGTGAGCTTCAGTCGGCTTGGGGGGATGATTGCAACCGGTGGGCTTCCGCCCCTCTGCATCGGGGTAGTATCTTTCTTCCCAAGAGTTACTTGGATCATTTCTTCGGTACCGTTTACCGCGGCATTACTTGGGTAGATGCTCTTCGGGCTGAATTGTTAGGGAAAGACTTTGAGCCTAGCAGTGCTCTGAGATACAAGGAAGCTGCTGCTGATGTGAACAACATTCTGACTGACCCTTTCGGTACCCCTTTGGATGACTTTTATGCTTGGAGGCTCTCTGTTGTGCAGAAGGTTTCGGTCCGTATTAGTGTTCCTAGACCTCCCAAGAAGAGTAGGATTGATGGTCGTTCGGGTGGCCCTTCGAAGGCCAAGAGAAAATTAGATTTTTCCTAGTACCCCAAGAGATTGCAAGTAAAATAGACCACTTTGTTTAGGATTTAATGTTTTATGTCTTTTAATAGCTCAACATTTCCATTGTAATGATTAAAATAATTCAGTGAATGAATAAAAATTGCATCTCGCTAATTTGAAATGATTTGGGTATTTGTTTATATTTTAGACCGCACCTGAAGGTTGCCTACGTTTCTCCAGTGTAGAGGCTCAGGTCTCCGTAGTTCAAACAAACGAAGACCATTTTTTATATTTTTTGTGCACCCTGTTTTTTACCTAGACCACCCTTTCGGGTTTTCAATCTAGCGGGCTTCTTTTTTGCACGTGCTCTAATTTTTGCCTAGGCCGCCCTTGCGGGTTTTCAACCTAGCGAGCTTTTTTTTTTTTTTTTTTTTTATGGTCTTCGTTTATTAAGCCGGATTGTTCCTTCGGGAGATTTTAAAGGGATTCACCATTTTTCTCTCGGGCATTTCGACCAGTGAAGCAATGGTGGCTAGTGCATCAGCGAAACGGTTCTTGTCCCTTGGCAGGTAGTTGAAGGTGATTTCTTGAAACTGTTCAACTAACTCCTCGAGATGTTGACTATACCGTTGTAGAGTTGAGTCCTGAATCTTCCATTTTACAGATGTCTGATTGATGATGAGTAAGGAATTACCAAATACCTCTAAGCTCGTGACATTTCTCTCGAGGGCCGCTTCGAGCCCTGCTATGCATGCTTCGTATTCGGCGATGTTGTTGGTGGCCTCAAATTCGAGGCGGATAGCAATTGGAGTATAGATGTCCTTTGGATCAACAAGTAACATCCCTATGCCATATCCATGCTTATTGGCCGCGCCATCGAAAAAAAGTTACCACTTATCTTCCTCTGTTGTAGCACAAATTAAATGCTCGTCGAGGAACTGTACATCTTCCCCATTCACTTCGTCACACGGAAATTCAGCAAGCTGATCACTGAACACTTCCCCCCTGATGGATTTGAGTGTGACGTAAGTGATATCGTAGCCGGCGAGCATGAAGTACCATTTGGCTATTCTTGTTGACATGAAGGGCTTCTCAAAGATGCAGCGGAGCGGGTCCACTTTTGCTACCAATTTGATTGGGAAGGCCTCCATGTAATGCTTGAGCTTTTGAGTAACCCAAACCAATGCCGCACAAGACTTCTCTAAGACAGAGTAGTTCTTCTCAGCCCCTTGAAACCGGCGGCTGACAAAGTAGATAGCATTCTCTTTTGTGGAGTCTCGTTGTTCTTGTGCTAACATAGCCCCTAGGGCTTCATCATTGAAAGTGAGATAGAGCAAGAGAGGATTCTCCTTGTGTGGTGGGACCAAAATTGGAGGGCACGTCAAGTAATGCTTTACTTGGTCGAAGGCTTCTTGGCAAGCATCGGTCCATTCTAGAGCCACATTCTTCTTGAGTAGCTTGAAGATCGGCTCACACATGGAAGTGAATTGGTGCACAAACCGACTGATGTATTAAAGTCTGCCCATGAAACCTTTGATTTCTTTCTGCGTCTTTGGGGGAGGCATGTCAATGATTGTCTTGATCTCTGAGGGATCGGCTTCAATTCCCCTCTCAGTGACCATGTAACCGAGAACCTTTCCTCTGATGACCCCAAAAGTGCAATTTGCGGGATTGAGTCTCATGTTGTGTCGTCGGAGTCGTTCAAAAAACTTGCGAAGATCGATCAAATATTGACCGTTGGTTCCCTTTGAATGGATGATCATGTCGTCTATATAGACCTCGATCTCTTTATGAATCATGTCATGGAATAAATTCGTAACAGCCCTTTGGTAGGTAGCCCCAGCGTTCCTTAACCAGAACGGCATGACTGTGTAGCAGAAAGTGCCCCATGGTGTTGTGAAAGCTGTCTTGTGTTGGTCCTCTTTGGACATGAGAATCTGATTGTAACCGGCAAACCGTCCACAAATGAGCGGACTTCATAGTTGGCAGTCGAATCGACGAGCATATCGATGTTTGGTAGCGGAAAATCATCTTTCGGGGAAGCTTTGTTCAAATCCCGGAAGTCCACACAAACTCGAACCTTGCCATTTGCCTTTCTGACTGTCACAATGTTGTCTAGCCAAGTCAGACACTCAATGACTTTGATGAAACCCACACTGAGGAGCTTTTCAATCTCTTCTTTGACTTGTAGGGACCATTCTGGTTTGATCTTTCTGAGCTTCTGCTTTACTGGCTTGGCGTCCTCTCTGATAGGAATTCTGTGCTCTACGACCTTTCTGTCCAAACCCGGCATGTCTTTGTATGACCATGTGAATACATCCACAAATTCTTTGAGCAGTGCAGTCAATCTGTCTCTGTCTTCCCCCTTGAAGAAGCTGCCTATCTTCGTTTCTTTCGGTTCTTCGTCGTTACCCAGATTAACAACATGACAACGAACCTGTTGAGCTAGTTCATTTAGGTATGTTATGTTTTCGTGGTCTAATTCATCATAATTTGAATCGTTATTAACTTGTTCATTAAGTTCGTTATTAGTTAATTCATCATTTATGATGTTTGCAATCTCAGGGTACTCAGAAATATCGAATTTTTCATTAGCAAAGAAAGGAAACACACGCTCGGCTATGGCCTCCATATCCTCTTGGGTGAGCGTATTAGAAACACTCTCGGACTCGAAAGTAAGTGTGAGCCGCTCTTCCTTTGTTGATGTATGGGGTATGCAACCCATTTCTCGGACTTGGAATTCCTCGGACACCATGGGCCCCTTCGTACAATATCAGTTGTTGATTGGCTCGGAGCTTGGCTGGATCTCGCTGATAGATGGACTCTCCATTTCTGTGTTGTTGGAGATGGCGCTGACTTGACAATCGTCCATGATGGCAAATTCCTCAAACATGGAGGCTAGATCAGACAGTATTTCCCCAACGGTAATCTCTACCTCAGACTCTATAGTCACTTTCTTGCCCCACCACTCTCAGGGTGACATTGGAATAGGATCCCTTTCGTGTGTCGGAATTTCACAATCAGTGAAGATCTCAAGACCGGGCTTTCTGACGCCCTTGTTATTAACCCATGGCTCGGGAAAGATCATGTACGGGACATCCTCCCCTTGGCGAACAAAATAACCTTTCAGTGTGTTGCAGTAAGGCCTCAAGTTGGGGATTTCATATTGTCGACCTTCTTTGCGAGCTCAGGTCTTTTGATTCTTGACCGCTTGCTCGTATTTTAAGTCATCTTTGGTAGGCTCGTATCCCAAACCAAACTTGTTTCTGACAAAAGGGACCTCTAAGGGGTGCAATGTTCCTTGTTGATGCTTCCCTAGGCCTAGACCGGGAAAGTGATTCATGTTCCTCATCATGTGGAGGATCTTAGGATTACCGAGGGTCCATTGCCCACTTCCCCTTTCTTTGTCGATGGCGTTGCCGCCGGAGAGAGTGGAATCTTCTATCCCGTGTTGAACTTGGTGGACGGGTTGTCCCTTATTTCTATGGATGGTGACATTCTCGGCCATGACAGTGACTATCTCGTCCCCATTTCTGATCTTGACACACTGATGGAGAGTGGAAGGGACATCATTGGAACTGTGGATCCATGGTCGGCCCAAAAGTAAGTTGAACGAAGACGGGACATCGAGTACTTGAAATGGGATGGACATGATCATGCTCCCAAATTCGACATCCACTTCTAGCATTCCCATGACTGTACGGGCAGTGCTGTCGTACCCTCTAATGACTTGGGTAGAAGGTTGTAAATCGGAGCTTTTGAGCCCCAATATGCCCATGACTCGGCTAGGCATTAAGTTGAGTGCGGAACCACCGTCTACTAAAACTCTTGAAATGGGTCTCCCCCTTGCCCTTACTTTGAGGTAGATGGCTTCATTGTGATTGGACCCAAATGGCGGGAGGTCCATGTCGGCAAAAGTGATGACATTGCCAAAATAAATATGACCTATCATTGCTGTGAGGTCTTCGGGAGTTGTGTCGGGAGAGACTGATGTGTCATCCAAGTTCTTGATGACGAGGTCTCGGTGCTTCTTTGTGTAAGGATCCCGCCCAAAAAAAAACACGAGCACGTTTCAAGGGCGAAATACCAAACGCGGGAACCGGACCAATTTAACGGAGTCGCCACATTTTGTTAATTTTAAACCCAACAAAATGACAAAGGTTTGAGTTCAAAGGTTCGGAGATCAGGTTACAACTTGGGAAGAGTTTTTACGTCCTCCCAAGTTGCCTCGGACAAAGCCGAGTCTCCCTTGTTAGTTAACAAAAGTGCATGTGCTTGTGTGTGTTTTAACGGAAAATCTTTGTTTTAACTTTTTATTTATCTTTTCAACTGAAAAAGGGTTTGTTTGACAAGAAAACAGAAGACAGAAGGGCAAAATGGTCAATCTCCCCATACGGCCAAAGTAGCCGTACGGATGGGGAGACCACTCCTGGGATTTTACAGTTTGTTCAAGCAACAGTCCAGTTCTAGGCAGAAACAGAGCATTCTGCTTGAACTGGACCAAACTGTTCTGATTCCAGTTTGTTATTCCAACACAAAACAACATTAACACCTCATTCCTATGCCACTTGATCATCAAAGAACCTCCCAAAACAAGAGTTTGGGCATGATCAAAGGCAATCATGGGAGAAAAATGAAAAAGGTGGCCAATATGCCCTTTTGAGCCATGGTGACCATTTGATGAGTAAAGATTGAAACTTTACCATCAAAATGGCTCTTCTAGGGAAGATTAATCCTTTAGGGACAAGAACAAACCATAAAGATTGGATCTTTATTACCCAAACTTGGGAATTTTGGGCTAGATCAAGGTGATGAGGATAAAGATTGAGACTTTATCCTCAACATGATCATCATAGCTTAAAATGAGCAAAATGAACAACAAGAGCATCATCCATGACAAGAATGTAAATGAACAATCAACAAGCCATGATCAAACTAGGTTTGAACCTCTTCCACACAAAGTATGGAGGGCACCTTTGATCATCTTATGGCTTGGACTAGGAAATATAAATAGTAATAGATATATATATATATATATATATATTGCTTGAATGGACAAGACTTGCAAGAATGTAAAGATCAACAATAAATGACAAGATCAAAGATAAATAGAGTTCTTAGATGAAGAGAAGGGAGGGGGAGAAGGTGGCTTTACCTATCTTGGTTTAGGCCAATCTTCCTTTCTCTCTTTCACTCTTTGTTCACTCTTACTCACACTATTCTGAGGTAAATTTGACAGAGTAACATTAGTTCTAATGTTTCTCCCCCCTCCTGAAATGATCAGCAAGGGGTTCTATTTATAGGGACTGAGGGTGCCCAAACCAGCCGTACGGCTAGGCCCCTCTAGTACCCAAAGTATCCATACGGCTCAGCCTGGCGAGCTTCTGGATTTTTCCAATTTTATACCAGAGTAGTCCTGGAATTAATAGCTTATCCTAGGGAGGTCCTGGCCTATTAGCTTATCCCTGAAACGGTGCTAAGGCTACCTCTAAGATAGGTCGGTTTCAGATTGGGGTACTTACATAGCCCCTCGGCAATGTCGCTTCGAAGGAGCGGGGTTGTCGATAGAAATAAGCATCCCAATCTGACGGGACGACGGCTTTAACCGATTTTGGTTGCATGGCTGGACCTAGTGGTATAGGATTCCTACGTATCCCGTTCGCGGGGAATCAAGCCTAACGTAGTTCGGAGGTACGCGGGGTTACTTAGATCCGCAAGGAGGCATGACTCTAGGGGTCAGAGGCGAGACATGGTCAACTTGGCTCTATGGGAGAGGGTTGACTTGCTGGGGATATGGTCAACTTGACTCTATAGGAGAGGGTTGACTTACATGGGACAGATTTTTACTGGGCTTACGTCAGGGACGGCCTATGGTGACTATTCTAAGTCCAAGCTTGACCGGGGTCAACTCCATCTTCGGGGAGATTGACGGGAAAACTGGTCTTACGTCCCTCTAAGGACGGCCGGGACAAAGGCTCTAGCCTATAACGACTATTCTAAGTCATAGCTTGACCGGGGTCAACTCCATCTTTGGGGAGATTGACGGGAAAACTGGTCTTACGTCCCTCTAAGGACTGCCGGGACAAAGGCTCTAGCCTATAACGACTATTCTAAGTCTAAGCTTGACCGGGGTAAACTCCGTCTTTGCGGAGATTGACGGGAAAACTGGTCTTACATCCCTCTAAGGACTGCCGGGACAAAGGCTCTAGCCTATAACGACTATTCTAAGTCATAGCTTGACCGGGGTCAACTCCGTCTTTGGGGAGATTGACGGGAAAACTGGTCTTACGTCCCTCTAAGGACTGCCGGGACAAAGGCTCTAGCCTATAACGACTATTCTAAGTCTAAGCTTGACCGGGGTCAACTCCATCTTTGGGGAGATTGACGGGAAAACTGGTCTTACGTCCCTCTAAGGACTGCCGGGATAAAGGCTCTAGCCTATAATGACTATTCTGAGTCAAGGTTTGGTCAACTCCATCTTTGGGGAGTTTGAAGGGAAAACTGGTCTTACGTCTCACTAGGGACGGCCGGGATAAAGGCTCTAGCCTATAATGACTATTCTGAGTCAAGGTTTGGTCAACTCCATCTTTGAGGAGTTTGACGGGAAAACTGGTCTTACGTCTCACTAGGGACGGCCGGGATAAAGGCTCTAGCCTATAATGACTATTCTGAGTCAAGGTTTTAATCTAAAGGGTCACTCGGGGGATGAAGGTTTTAATCTAAATGGGTCACTCTGGGGACGAAGGTTTTTTAACCTAAAGGGTCACTCGGGGACGAAGATTTGGTCAAGCCTACACTGCGGGATGGTTGACACATTTTCTTGATACCGGGAAAGAGCCTAGGGGTGACCTTCAAGACTCATTGTGGACAAAAAGGGTCCAAGACTTTGGAAAAATCACTTTTAGGGGAGATCAAAAGCATTTTGCTTGAAACTTTGTCTTTGATAAATGATGCCAAATGGCCAAATTTGAAAATGCTTACTTTTGAAGGCAAATCTTTTAACGAAACATGTTTAGTCAAATTTTGGTTTTAACTTAACCGCGAGGTTTATATGCATAAAGTCCTTTTGAGCTTTGTCCATTTCTTAGGAGCGGTCGGGAGTAGAGAAACCTCTTGTTGTCGATGTCGGGGTAGCCCCATGTCCTTGTTCCTATTGATGGCGACGTAGCCCCAATGTCATTGTTGCTGTTGATGGTGGCATAGCCCCCATGTCATTGAATGTCATGGAGTAGCCCCATGTCCTTGTGGAGGTAGCCCCAATGTCGTCCTCCAACTTTTGATGTTGGCGTGGACCCGTTGTCGTCTCGCGGCCTTTGATGACGTTAGGAACCCATCCCTTTTTTCATGACGCACTCTTTCTTTTGCCTAGGCCGCCCTTTCGGGTTTTCAACCTAGCGGGCATCTCTTTTGCGTCTTTTATGGCACACCCTGTTTTTTGCCTAGGCCACCCTTACGGGTTTTCAACCTAGCGAGCTACTTTTTTGGTGCCTTTCTTCTTCTTCTTTTTTTTTTTTTTTTCATATAAGTGATCCAGCTGACTTGATAGAACGAGGACTTAATATATCTTTTGGAGGAGACATGCAAGGGCCTTTATTTAGGCGGGAGAGAGTCCCTTTATTTTGGTGAACAATGTATTATCATGGAACGGGAGGAAGCCCTTGCTCGACAGAATACAAGTGTTTAGCTCTTTCCTAAGATGTAGAGAGAAGAAGACTTGTTGAGACATTTGAAACTTGCCCTAGTTAATATCATCAAATGATTGCTAGAATGGACCATGTTTATTATTAAGTCAAGATTATAACAAGCAATTAGCCTTAACATGTATAAATGTTGTGATCAATTAAGATTAAGATTCGATCAATGGAAAGATCAAAAGGTGTTTATGGGGAGATTGGTCATTATATGGTAAATTGGTCATTGATGGGACCAAGGGAAGAGAACCGGGTCATTTTGGGAGGATCGAGGTTTGATGGATTCATTTCATGCTGTGACCGGACCCGAAGGTTGCCTACGTTCCCCTCAGTTTGAGGAGTTCAGGTCGCCGTAGTTCGGCCGTGGGGCCTTCTTTTGCTGGGGTTGGTGTCCTTTCGAAGGATGTTGTTGCTTTGCTGATGTAGATCGCTTTTCTTTGCGGTGAACTCCTCGGGATGTTCTTTGAGGTGGACTTTTGCAGTGAACTTGGTGAGCTTTTGAGGTAAACTTCCTCTTTGCCAATATTCATTTGCTTTCCTTTTTTCCATTATCCATTTCTTTCTCTCTTATCATTTTTTTAGAGAGAGGGGAAACATTAGCCCCAACTTGCTATCTTGGACATTGGCTCATTTGTAGCCCCTTGGTGGAATTCTGCCACTTCTTACTTTGAATTTTGAAGATCTGGGAAGTCCTTTGCTTGGTTGCGCACGCGCGATCGTGGTTGAATCTTGGTGGTTGAGCAACAACATCCTCGCCTTTTCATTATCTCGGGATGCCTTTGATGCGCATCAAGGATTTGTATAGGAAAGGTGTATCGGGTTGTGTATCGGGGTAATGTATGAGGGAAGATTTGCCATTGATGGTTTCTTCATGCCAATTAATCACAACATTTATTCATATCAAGATTAATTGTTTGCATTTGGCACTTTTCATTTGTGTTAGGTCCATTCATCCTTAATGAGTCGTCATTGACTAGTATGCTTAGAAGTCAATTCGTCATTTTGGGGACGTAGCAATCAATTGATAATAACAAGCAAGGCAATTTCAAGAGTAAACATATATTGCAAATAATGTCTCCAGTCTAGAGAGAAGAGAAGGAAAATGACTCTTTTATTTAGATAACTTTGTACATACATGTCCAAGTGCGGAACTCTGTAAAAATAAAAAGACACGGTCCAGAATGGACTCCTTTTTTTTCTTTCTAGAACCTACGAGGCTGGAAGACTCACATTTTTTTTTTTTAAGGATGGGTTCCCATGAAGCACGATGATCCATTTTCTTCCACAGTTGTTGGAGGGGTTGTCGGCGGCATATTCCATGTCTTCCACGGGGAACTCGGGTTCCATGTCGTCGGGAAAGATGTCGCGAGGCCTCCACTTGGCTTGGCGTTGCAATTGCCGGGGTCGTCTACTCATGAGGGCGAGTTGGGAGCTTGCCTGTTGGCCAAGCCTTTTGGTGATTCCCTTTCAAGGTGCGTAATCTCTGTGCATTGCATTCGGCGAGAGTATGGATTTCCCTGTGATGTAACCGCCTTTGGCCTTCCGAAGCTTGGGCTTCTTCTTGTAGACGGTGTCCCAATTGTTTGATCTCATTGCTCATGTGGACGGTTGTTTCGAACGCCAATTCGGATGTGGGCTCCTTGGTCAATGCTTCCAGTGGACAGAACCGCGAAGGACTTTTAGCATATTAAACCTCAAGGTGAAATTATAACCATGATTTGAGAAAAATACTTCATTATCGGATTAGCTTTTTAGGAAAAACTTGATCTTTTATTTTAAGAAAACTTGATCTCCATTTTTTTATTTTTATTTTTTATTTTATTTATTTATTTTTTATTTTTTTTTGGAAGACACGCCTTTGTTTTGAGTGAAAGACTCACACACATTTTTTTTTTGTAAGCTTTTGACAAGGCAAAAATGGCAATAATAATCTTATTAAGAGAACTGAAATGGACCCAAAATGGTCACCACATGGCATCAACCGGGGAGTCAAGACTTTAACCAAACCTAACAGACATCTTAACCGACTTTTCCTAAAGACTTATCATACACCCTAAAAGCAACTGGCTCTTCCTAAGGATGAAATCAGACTCCTTCTAAGGGGAGGTTGATAGGAGAGGTTTCGGAACTCCGTCGTTTACTGTGGCAACCGCAACACCATTCATTTCCCAACCCGGGGCATTTGGCCCTTCAGACATTTTCTGAGCCACTGATCTTTTCCAAACGCCTTCCGTCGTTTCGGCTTTGCTGATTTTAGGAACCACCATTTGGGACACTGATTTTGTCAATTTTTCCAAAACATGCTCTCCCACTATGGGATTGACAACTCTGTCAACCATGGGCTCTTTTCCTTGGGGCGGACACCACTCCATTTATCGATCATCGGGGAAGTCACAGATTTGAGCATGTTGACGCTCGGGTCATTGGCTGTGTCAGGGGTGTGGGGGCGTCCAAGCTTCCCCTTCTCAATTAGTTTCGAGATGATGCGTTTATGGCGGTGCAATCATTGGTATCATGGCCGTGGTAGTTGTGAAAGGCACACCTTTGGGTCTTGTCTCGACGTTTTTCAAGATTCTTTGGCCGAAAATCTCCGAAGGGCCACATGAGGCCTTGTTTGACCAATCCTTCAAATACTTTGCTTATGGGCATTCCGAAATCCTCAAACTTTGTGAAATGGATCTTGGCTCGGCCCTTGGCTTTTCTTACATTGTTGACCGGAGTGTGGTGGGGATGAGAATCACCGCTACTCAATGCAAAGGGGTGCCCATCGAGTGTCCTTTCAAACTTAGCTTCCATTTGCCTTCTTTTTCCCAACAACGTACCCGACTGAGGTCCAACATGAGGATTTGTGGAAGTGCATGGGTGTAGGAATATCCATAACCTTGGTTGCTTGCAGGAATATACATTTGAGGCATGCAAGGAGCTTGTGGTCCAAAAGGTCTTGGATTATAGAAATGATACGGGCCACCCCGGAATCTCATCGGAAAATCTGGTGGAGGCAAGTTAGTGATGACTGGTCGGGTATCCATATATGGTTTAAACAGTGACTGATCTCTGGTGACTTGGTTGATGGCATTGAATCGAGAAGGGACACGATTGGGAAGGTGTTGTGAGTATGATGCTTGAGGCGTAACTGGTGTGAACAGTGGTTTGCGGGCCTTTTGAGTGGGTTGTGTTTGGGGTTTTATAGGAGGTGTCTTATGGGAGATGTTGGATTTGGAATGAGGCGGAGTGGGGAAGATTTGAGTGAGAGGCTCGTTGTGGACGACGGCGTGTTGGGGCGAAGAAATGGAGGTCTCGGTATTTTGATGAGATGGAGGGGGAAATCTTTGGTTACAATCCGGGGGTCGGGTAGCTTCCACCCTTTCATTATGGTTGGTCACCTTGGTGAATGGCCCATCAATTTGAAACAGAGCTGTAACACCTCTTTGCCTCGTCGATTCATCAGACGCAGTTTGCGTTTCTCTGTGGCTATCTGTGATGACTTCTTTCTCAGCCCTGGGGGTTTCTGAAGCTTGGAACAACTCTTCGTTCGTTAGGCCATCCGAATTATCCGCGGCGTCATTTCTCAAGCTACTGTCCACTGAAGTGATCTTTCTGAGGTACCGGATCGGAGAGGTTGTAGTGACCGGGGAACTTTCTAACTCCACACGCACCAGTCGACGACATGATGCTCTCTTCCACTTCATCTAAGCCACGGAAAAAAAGGTAGTTTAGGCTCGGGTAAACATTGGGTGAACACTTGGGTTAAAGACACACGTGTCTCTATTTGGGATATTTGACCGGGCCGAAGTTGCCTACGTTCCCCTCACCACGAGGGAGGGGGTCCCACGTGATGAGAGGCTCAGGTCACCGTAGTTCGAACGGGTTTAGAATCTTAAGAGGGAAGGACGAACACGACTAATGTCTTAACGAGAATCCATCCAAGGACTTGACTGGCTTCCTAGGGGACTATTCTTAGAATTTAACGGGGATCTTTGCGGGGACCTAGGGGACTTTGCCTAGGGTCTCAACGGGGATCTTAACGAGGGTCTTGAAGGATAACATGGATCCTTCCAAAGACTTAAGACTTGACGGAGGTCTTGAAGGATAACATGGATCCTTCCAAAGACTAAACGGGACTAATCAAAAGTCTTGGAGGATAACATAGATCCGTCCAAAGGCTAAACGGGACTATTCAAAAGTCTTGGAGGATAACATGGATCCGTCCAAAGATTAAACGGGACTAATCAAAAGTCTTGGAGGATAACATAGATCCGTCCAAAGACTAAACGGGACTAATCAAAAGTCTTGGAGGATAACATGGATCCATCCAAAGGCTTAACGGGACTTGACGGAGGTCTTGAAGGATAACATGGATCCTTCCAAAGACTTAACGGGGGTGACACTGGTTAGCGAAACAATGCAATGTATCAAAGACAGGAAGCAAAAATGGAGCAAGCTCATGCAACGCGCAATTAATAAATCATTCAAGTTTACTTAAAACACATTTTTATTCTTAAATGGTTGGAAAAGATTTCTCTTCCTTTTCGCAACTAATCTAAACCCTGGATCAGTGGAGGCCATCACTACGCCTATAGACCCCTCGTTTTTCACCTGTATTGCACGCTCCCAAGGACGGACTATCCCGGGCGAGGGTCCTATAGGGCACGCGGCTTCCACCGATCAAAAGAAATGAACCTAGGGTCTAGTGCATCGCAAGGTTCCCAATGCGCGGGTCATCCTAATCATGATTAAGCCCCAGTCGGAATCGAGACTTTTTCCGAAGGCTACACCGAAGGCTGCACCGATATTCCGACATGACCTCATTTTGAATGAGGCGTCTCAGTCCTTGACCATGGCCTTAAGGATGATTAAAATAACTCGTATATTAGGGCTTAACGACACGGTGTCACCCTATCCTTAGCACATGACCTTCGCTAATTGCGTTCATCATTAACGCATGAGTTAAAGGCTGGTTAGGCCACACTTGCATTTCATCAAGGAGTCACAACTCAGGCGTTAACTTGGCCACCATTAACTTTGGACACGCGTTATGGACGTGGCAACGTGAGCTAGACCAAAAACCAACCAAGGTCACGGTATTTGTGTGTCACGGACAAGTGTGGTTGACTCAGCTCAGAAGGGAAGGTGGAATGGACCCGTGCGCGCATCGAAAGGAACAAGAGCGCCTAACGAGCTGCATCGTGGCATCCATCCCGGGTTAAAAGGGCATTTGGAACGTGCAAGGTCAAGTGCGCGTAGTGTGAAGCCATTCTATGTTCCCTTTTGAGTCAAGAGAGAGATTTTCAATCCGTTTTTCGATATGATGAGCATGGCATAAGCAAGATATGAAAAAGTATGAACAAGCATGGATTAAACAATTTATACACACAACAAATCAAGGAATATGAACAAACAAAGACCAAAACTTGTACATGTACCAAGTTGTGCACAACAAAGAATTTTGAATCAAACATTTTGCAAAAGAACAATTTTTACATTGAAACCATTTGTACCAAGTAAGTTGTGCACAACAAGAAGACTCAAGAAATCTTTACAAAAGGGTTATGCATAATGAGGCTTTGGAAACCATTTTTATTGACAAAAGATTATGCATAACCAAGTTTTTTTTTTTTAAATCAAGTTTTGGCCAAAAGAATGAAGGTAATGTGCACAAGTAAGACTGTAAATTTGGAACCTGGACAAGAAGAAGCAGAAGGGCATCCAGAATGTTGCAGCCCTGCACAAAATTGTAAATTTGCAACATTCTGATCCCCTACCCAAAGTAGCCGTACGGCTAAAGCAAGAGGGTGGAGATTTTTCTCAATTTCTCCAACTTCTGATCATCATGCTCCAGTTTATTGTATTTCCAGAACGTATGTACTCAAAACAGTTCAAACAGAAACATCAAACACACACAAATATGCAAGAAGTCAACTAACGGGAACGGGAGTTTGACCCACACAAGAATGCCCCCGAATCTTCTAGAAAGAAGTCCGAAAGCACTCTAATCCCCAGCGGAGTCGCCACTGTAAGGATCCCGCCCCAAAAAAAACACGAGCATGTTTCAAGGGCGAAATACCAAACGCGGGAACCGGACCAATTTAACGGAGTCGCCACATTTTGTTAATTTTAAACCCAACAAAATGACAAAGGTTTGAGTTCAAAGGTTCGGAGATCAGGTTACAACTTGGGAAGAGTTTTTACGTCCTCCCAAGTTGCCTCGGACAAAGCCGAGTCTCCCTTGTTAGTTAACAAAAGTGCATGTGCGTGTGTGTGTTTTAACGGAAAATCTTTGTTTTAACTTTTTATTTATCTTTTCAACTGAAAAAGGGTTTGTTTGACAAGAAAACAGAAGACAGAAGGGCAAAATGGTCAATCTCCCCATACGTCCAAAGTAGCCGTACGGATGGGGAGACCACTCCTGGGATTTTAAAGTTTGTTCAAGCAACAGTCCAGTTCCAGGCAGAAACAGAGCATTCTGCTTGAACTGGACCAAACTGTTCTGATTCCAGTTTGTTATTCCAACACAAAACAACATTAACACCTCATTCCTATGCCACTTGATCATCAAAGAACCTCCCAAAACAAGAGTTTGGGCATGATCAAAGGCAATCATGGGAGAAAAATGAAAAAGGTGGCCAATATGCCCTTTTGAGCCATGGTGACCATTTGATGAGTAAAGATTGAAACTTTACCATCAAAATGGCTCTTCTAGGCAAGATTAATCCTTTAGGGACAAGAACAAACCATAAAGATTGGATCTTTATTACCCAAACTTGGGAATTTTGGGCTAGATCAAGGTGATGAGGATAAAGATTGAGACTTTATCGTCAACATGATCATCATAGCTTAAAATGAGCAAAATGAACAACAAGAGCATCACCCATGACAAGAATGTAAATGAACAATCAACAAGCCATGATCAAACTAGGTTTGAACCTCTTCCACACAAAGTATGGAGGGCACCTTTGATCATCTCATGGCTTGGACTAGGAAATATAAATAGTAATAGATATATATATATATATTGCTTGAATGGACAAGACTTGCAAGAATGTAAAGATCAACAATAAATGACAAGATCAAAGATAAATAGAGTTCTTAGATGAAGAGAAGGGAGGGGGAGAAGGTGGCTTTACCTATCTTGGTTTAGGCCAATCTTCCTTTCTCTCTTTCACTCTTTGTTCACTCTTACTCACACTATTCTGAGGTGAATTTGACAGAGTAACCTTAGTTCTAATGTCTCTCCCCCCTCCTGAAATGATCAGCAAGGGGTTCTATTTATAGGGACTGAGGGTGCCCAAACCAGCCGTACGGCTAGGCCCTTCTAGTACCCAAAGCATCCGTACGGCTCAGCCTGGCGAGCTTCTGGATTTTTCCAATTTTATACCAGAGTAGTCCTGGAATTTATAGCTTATCCTAGGGAGGTCCTGGCCTATTAGCTTATCCCTGAAACGGTGCTAAGGCTACCTCTAAGATAGGTCGGTTTCAGATTGGGGTACTTACACTTTGATGATGCAATAAGGTCCCAGATGGATATGTTGGCTTGCGTCTTCTTGAGTTGTGTCAATAAAGGGTCTTCAGGTGCATCTTGTGCTTTTGATCTTTGAGAAGAGGTGTTAGTTGCTGTATTCGTGGGAACCGAGGCGCTCGCTATTACCCGGCCACTGCGGGTGAGCACATTCACGGACCCTTGGAGCTTCTTCTTCCTATTCTCTAAGACTTCCCTCATAAATTCAAGGTAAGTCACAACATAACAAGAATTGTCAAGTTTATTCATATCATCGGAGCCCTCATTCACAAATGGGATCGAATGAGTGGTTCCTTCAAACTCTCCTACCTCTATTACATTGACACCACCCTCATTGGGGATTATGAATTCCTACTTGTCTATAAGGTCTTGGATGGTGTTGCGGATGGAGAAGCATTCCTCAGTGAGGTGGCCGGTGCATTGATGGTAGTCACACCCCTTGTGGTGGGCATGGTTGGGACGGAGCGGTTGTGGTTGCTTGTACCCTGGAGAGGAGTGATTTGCCCCTTAGCCTTTAGAGCTTCATAGGCCTCGGTGATGGTCATGCCATTGAGAGGAGTGTAGACGCGGTCGTTTTGGAACCTCTTGCCTTGTGGTGGAGGGACCTTTTTATAATTCCCCTTGTCAGTAGTAACGGCATTGACAGAAGCCTCTTTGTTTGAGCTAGAGGCGGCCTTGTAATGGAAAGTAGGAGTGGCTTTCTTTATCTCCTTGAGCAAGTCATCCATGCGTACCCCCGCCTTATACATTTGGGAGAAGTCGGAGTAGCAAGCCCCACTTAGGTGGGTGCGGAGATCAATCTTGAGACACTTGAGGAAGATGTCCATTTGCTCTTTCGTGTTTGGCCTCTCGACAATTTCAGAGAGCTTGTCATTCCATCTCCTTGTGAAGTCAATGAAGGACTCGTTGTCTCTTTGAGTGGTGTTCTCGAGCTCTTTCCTTGTGGGCCGATGAGTGGTGTTGCCTTGATATTGATTTTTGAAGGCAAGTATAGCGGCATCCCAATCAAGACGGACAGTGAGTGGGAGAGTTGCATACTAATCATTTGCCGCCCCCTTGAGAGTAAGAGGAAATCATTGAGCCATCACTTTTGGGGAGACCTTCTTCGGAACCATAGCCCAAATGTAAGTCTCGATGTGAGCCATCGGGCATGAGTTGCCCTTGAACTTGCTAATGTCGGGCATTTTGAACTTGTCGGGGAGAGCGGCCATCGTGCTCATGAGAATGGATGACTGATAAAGGCTTGTGTTGGAGCCTTTTCCCATGTTGAATCCGTCAAATTTCTGATCAATGTAGGACATGATGGAATCGACCATTTTGTGGTTGTTGTTGTCGGTGCTTGGCTCCCCCACTTTTTTGGTACGGGCACTAACATATGGGCTTTCAAAAAAACCTTGGGTCCATTCGGATTCCTCATTGTCGTTCACCCCCTTATTCTTGGAGAGCTTGATGAGCTTGGCTTTCAATTGTTCGACCTCGGCCTCGTGGGCCGCTTGTTGACTGTCAACATGAGCTTGCCATAAGCTCTCCTTGGTTTGAGCCTCTTGGTTAAGGGTAGAGACTTGTTGTTGGAGTTCTTGAACCATGGCAGAAAGATGTTCGAGAGTCATGGCGTTGTTGGTGCTGGAGTCGCCGGCCATTGATGATGTAGAAGCTGTTGGAGTGATCGGTTCACGGACAAGCCTGTTGGATGAATCCCTGTAGACGCGGAGAGTACCAATCGGACCTATAATTGGAAAAGTAGCCCTTGTCAGTCTCGGTTCAGACTTTCAGTCCATGAAGAGGTTGAGAACACACATTGGGCACACGACTCGAACCACATAAGAAAAAGACTATTTTTTTATATATAAGTCGGAGGGACGGGGTCCCTTTTGGGGTTTCTAAGAAGATAATGGAATCGTCACACTAGTATATAGACCATCTCGCGGTCCCATATACTCATCGGATTCCATCACGTTTGTGAATCCTACACGTATCGGGATTAAACTAAATCAATGTAGTAAAGCATACATGCGGGGACGGATTTTTTATTTTCATCCAAAATGACCACTTTTGGGGACGGATTTTTATTGTGTCCGTATCAACAAGTTGGCATGTATGATTTGATAACATTAGTTTAGGCAAATCTCGGTACATGAAAACCGACTTGGTCACGGAGTGTTAGACCCTATCTAGAATTGTGTGGTTGGTGCTCGGCTAAAGAGAGGCTTAAAGGTCACCCCCAGCATGTAGTCTTGAACTACGCCACGGGCTGAGGTTGACCGCTTCGAAAGAGTCAAGGTCGGGTGGAGCTTGAAACTTTCTAGGATGGGCCTCGACGGGTTTGGGGTTATGGACTTGTGCGACTCGATAATGAGCAATTGATAGAAGTAATGTGCATGTAGTGTGAGGGCTATCACGTGACAAAATTTTTTTTATTATTTTTTTTTTGAAAATAAAAGATAAAAAAAAAACACATAAGCACGTAAATTACAACTCCCGAATCACCCGTGTGACCGGTAAATAAACACAAAATTAAGACAGTCCAAAGGTCCAATTCTGCTCTGATGCAGGCAACTGTGCCCACACCCCACTGTTCTTTTCACTCCCTGAAACCTGTTCTTGTCCTGGAAATTGGCCCAGAAGCGCGTGCCTCAGGCTGGTGTTGTGGGAAGCGCGCGCCTGGCGCATTGTTCATTGGAGGCGCCCGCTTCTGGGCTGACCTGTCTGATTGTCAGAAACTTATGGACTCATGGGGTTGCCCTGGTCCTGATTGTGTAATGAAACCCCTGCAATGTTTGTTAGCATGAAATAATAGGATGAGCGGGAAGAACACATGGAAGGCGGGCGATTCTGGAATGTGATGTGGGACGCGCGTGCTTTGGACCATGAAGGTCCGAGGCGCGCACTTCCCATATCAATTTTCAGAATGCCCAGAAAGTGAATTATGAACAGAAACACAAGTTTAACCCTCAAGCTGTCTCCAGCGGAGTCGCCACTGTCGATACCCCAGGGCGGAGCCCACGGCTTTAGGCTAGAGCGCGCGGGTTACCCTAGGATGTCTAGTTGTGTTTTAGAGTCGCCACCCACGTTTTTGAGGAACGTAAGAAAACCTAATGTTTATGAGCCTAAGTTTGATTTACGAAAACAGAGATTCTTTGGGATGAGGGGTTCAGGGGTTAGGTTACGAAATGGGAAGTACTTAAACACCAATTTCGCCCGAGCAATGTTGATCTTGTTTTTTCATAATTCACTTTAAAGATAGATGTGTTCTTCCTATTTGAATGATGATAAAAGGGGGTTTTATAGTTTAGAATGTAGGGAGATAACTCCTAGGCCAATTCAATGTAATGAAAGGGCCATTGGTGTCATGTCCCAAATGGTTTTAGGGTGATTGCACATTTTATTGAAGGAGAAGAAGAATTAGAAGAAGAAGAAGAATAAAGAATAAAGTTAAGACATTTTACCTTTAATATCCTTCAAAGAGAACCTCTTGAAAAAGTCTTGAAGAAGAAGAGGTTGAATACTTGGAGAGAATATCTTTTGTAAATTGCCTAGAGCTTTGTTTAGAGAAAAGTCTAAGGTGGGAAAAGTCCTCCTCCAATGATCGGTTGGAGGGGTTTTTATAGTTGAAAATGTGTGTGTTTTGGAGCCAAACGGAGTCTCCAAGAAATCTTTCCCGGGCAAAATCATGTATAATGAGCAAGGGAGAGATTCTTGGGCAGAATCTGTAACTGACACACCTCAGAAGCGCGCGCATCCCACATAGGCGGCGTAAGGCACGCGCGTCTGGCCTTAAGGGGCGGAGGCGCGCGACTCTGAAAGGCGAATTTTGATAGAATGGACTAGAAAGTTAGAACTGTTATTCAGTTTAGTCCCTGGACTTAATGGAGCCCGTCTAGAACTTAACCAAAGTAACAGAAACTAACAGAAAACACTTAAAAGAGGGAGAAACACAAAATCAAGTGTGCAATCGGGGTGAGCGGTCCAAGGCGGGGTGTCTACACATTGTCAGTGAAGGTTTTAGAAGAACCAATCTCCATGGACTTTTGATGTCTTACTACAGTGATTTCAAGTTGTTGGAGATTAGGGAGGGCAGTCAAAACAATTTGTGGTTTTACTTCAAGAGGAATAGGATTTCAGTTCAAGGGTTGATGCATGCGAATATGAGTTTTATTGATGTGAAGTTTGTTGCTCCGGTTCTAGTTAATTTACCTCCAATGTTTGTGGGTCACCCATTGGTTAATGGGTATAGATGAATCTTAGGTCGGTTGGGTAGCAGGGTTATGATCCCCTTTTTGGGGCACTTTAAGCTGGTTAGGGTAGCAGGGGCATGATCCCCTTTTTGGGACCTTTTTTTTTTTGTGTTTAAGGAAGTCTGTGTTCTTTTTTGGTTTTTTATGTGTTTATATTATTAATGGTATTTATATTATATTAGCTTTCTCTTGAACTATTGACTCTTGCGTAGATTTCATTGAGTAATGCATGATTTAAACATTAAAATTAGTAATATTTATTTTATCGGTTAAAAGAATATTTAAAAGTAAGTAAATATCTGAATGAGGTGAAAGACTGTTATAATCATATCCAACTTATATTTTCTACATCAGTTGTTCCCTTTTGTATTTATGTGTGAATTGTTTTAATATTAACTGTTAACCATTAAAAAATAACTGAAAGCTAAAAGAATTTGCAAAGACAATGAATCATATAATTTAATCTATTTCAATTTATTGAACACTTCTCTATATACAACATTTTTTGTCCATCCTTTGTAGTCTTCATCATTTTCAACACAAAGGATTTTCAAACCATTGGGAGATTTAACCCTAGAAAGTGCGACATACAATTGTCCATGACTAAAAACACGATGTGGCAAATATAATCCAACATTATCTAATGTTTGTCCTTGACTTTTGTTTATAGTCATTGCGTAGCAAATTTTGAGCGGAAATTGCCTTCTCCTTAGGACAAAAGGCATTTTACCCTCAGATGTGGTTAAAGTAATTCTTGGGATCATTACCCTATCACCAATATTGGACCCTGATATAATTGCACCTTCAATTACTCTTTTACCCATCTGCGTAACAATTAACCTTGTACCGTTGCACATTCCTTGAATTGGATTCACATTACGAAGTAACATAACAGGGGCTCCAACCTTAAGTTCTAGACAGGGATTAGGTATACCAGGCAACTTTAAGCTATTCAAAAACTCGACAGGATAAAGCACATCATGATTGTACGTGTTCTCACCTGATTTGTCTATGGTGTCGTAGCTTAAGTACTGTTTCATCTCCCCTTCAACTAAATTCATGTAGAATGAATTTATTTCGTCCATAACTTCATTTCTCAGAGTCAGTATTGCCCTGTTGGTCAAATAATCTATGTCAATTTTTTTCAAAACAAAATCTGGATATGTAGAATGAAAAATAGCCTCAACATGATTATCAGATGCAGGCAACAGAATTTCTTTTGGAATCTTGATCCATTCTGCTTCATCAAAATCTCCTCTAGTTCTAGCGTGTTCCTGACCATTTCCAACTCTAAGGATCCAATTTGAGAATTCTGTCAAATTCATTAAAGCACTATCGCCTTTTGAAGAAGAATGTTTTAATCGCATGTTTTTTGTATGTGTGCATAACTCACAATCATTCCATAGATAAGAACTATTTAATGCTGACACAATATCTCCTCGTGATCCTCCAGGGAGAACAGGAAGTATTTGTCGAAAATCACGTCCCATCAACACTGTTTTTCCACCAAATGGTTTGTCATTGTCATATGTTGGAGTCCCTCGTAATATATCTTTCAAAGTTTTATCAACAGCCTCAAAAGCATATTTCGAGTCCATCGGAGCTTCATCCCAAATTATCAACGATGTTTTTTGAATGAGTTCTGCAAGCTGTGTATTCTGTTTTATTGTTGAGTTATCATCAACAATAAGCGGTATTCAAAATCTACTATGAGTAGTACGTCCCCCTGGAAGTAATAAGGTTGCTATCCCTGCAGCCATTTTTTTAATTAGATATTGACAGTTAGAATACTCGTATCTCAATTATCAAAATCTAAGTCTATAATAAATACCTGAAGAAGCTACAGCGAGAACGATTCTTGACTCTGATCTGAGCTTATAAATGATTGCTTTGTATAAATACGTCTTCCCAGTTCCACCAAATCCGTAAAGGAAAAAAACTTTTGAATCTTCTCTTTCAACTGAAGATATGACTTTTTCATATATAGCAAACTGCTCTTCATTAAGAGAACTTTTCAATATCTCATGCTCTTCTCTCAAACGAACAACATTGTAAACTTGTTCTTCCATAATGAGTTTATTTTTAAGCTGTTGTAACAACTTCTTATCAGGAAAGGGCATACCTTGTATATCTTCTAGGGACCTGCCATTTTTCAGCAATACTTTCTTTAGCTCAGCTAAAGTGAGATTTTTATTTCTTCCTCACCCAATACCAAAGAAGGGATCCTTAATATTCTCCGTCTTATTGATTGGATGTCATCCCTGATTTTACGCCAATTATATTCCCAAAACTTGTTTGCGTCAGAAACATCACAAAAAAGAAGAATAGTTAAAAACAAATCTCTTACCTGTTTCCCACTTGCCCATTGGCTAGCTTCTTCAATAGCCTCATGCCACTCTCCATCATCTTCTAAAAGTCCTCTTGCATAACATGCCATCTTCATTGTAGGATGAATAACACCATCATGTTTTTTTATATCTGAATAGTCTTGACACCCTTTTACAATATTTAAAAACAGTCGCAAGTAATACCTTTCCCCTGAACTTGGATGCGCATATGTCAAACGGCCAATAGTTTTTCTAAATTTACGTCTTTTCCATGACAATGTTGATTTCTGCCACACATACTTGGAAGGAAATTCACCATATGTTAAAGACCTTGCATCTTCATAAACTTTATTAGTCTCCATCTACTCAGTAAACATTGTTTGCCTCGATTTATCTGTATTAAGGACTCGTGCCACAGGGTCATCATCGTGAAATATAAGCAATTGTTCACCCTCTAAATGATAACATAACCTTTCAACTGTTGGTTTCCTATAATGAATAGGAAATTCATATATTCTCCATATAGGTTCACATGCTGAGATATATCGACAGTCCAGAAAAGTTTTAATTTCATCCGTTGCATCTTCATTTATAACTGAATCAGCATATGCATTTTCATCTGACTTTGAAATGTCAATTGTGCTCCTATCTGGCCCCTTTGTTACATATTTAAAAAGATACTTAATTGCTTTTGATTTATTGCATGCTTCTACATTTATATGGCTTTGGTACTTAAACAATAAGTACATGTTATATGGAACCACGTATCTATTATCAAGCTTTACACCATTCTGTTCTACTGTTTGTCCCATATCTCGCCTTCAATATACACAATAGCCATTCTCATTGACAGTTGTCTGTTTTTGAAATGATTTTGAGAATTTCTTCGAACAGACACCTTGCAAAACAGATATAGATGTAATTAAATTCAATCTGCAATTTATATAAATTTACATAATTTTGAAGTTATTATATTAAAAATACTAACCATCATTCATGCAGGGAGAATTTGGATTTGCAAATACACATGGACCATGCATCATGAATTGAGATACAACATCACATCCTATCGGATCTAAGGACGGATCAGGTATTTCTGCTGATATCACTTAGTTCACCTGTTCAGATGTATGTATTTTTGCTTCTCTGTCCACCCAAAAAATCATATATGCATGTGGCAATCCTCTTTTTTGGAACTCTATGGTGTATATAACTGTTAAGTTTGTTTAAAAAGTAAAGTTAAATGAGCAGTGGTAATATTTAAATAATTCATATAAATATAAAATATTCAAGAGTACTGACCTGCATCTACCTTGCCAAATATTTGATTCTCAATAATGTCATGTATTAATTCATCCAGCTTCAAGCGGAAAACTCTGGATTCAATGTCTGGCCTATTTTCTGCCTTTTGACCACCTACTTCATATAGTAGCTCTGTTATTTCACTCCAGTTTGGGTTGGCCGTGAAGGTTAAAAAAAATCAGGATTTCCATGTTCTCGGCAAATTGCCATTGCGTCTTGATGATTTTGTACCATGTATCTAGGGCTCCCAGTAAAGGAAGAAGGTAGAATTGTCCTCATTCCAATATTTTTTGATTCTGAATTTCCTTTTTGAAATGCATCATACATGTTCCTATATAATTCTGTTCGTAATGTGCTTTGATTCTTTCTTAACCAACGTAACCTTTGCTGTTCTATTTGAGTATAGCAATCAACAATGTATTGTTGATATAATCTCCCTGCACACTGCAATGTTTGTCCTTGATTATTCCTTTGCTGAAGTACATAGGAATAATATTCCCGAGCTGTTACTTTCTTTCTCTTAGTCTTCCTTGAACCTGTATTCCTAACTTACCCAATGTCTAAATGAAACCATCTTCTCCATAAGAAAAAAGAATAGGATATTGCAGTGCCATGAACAAAGGATGCAAGTCGCTGATTCTTTTTAATGATTTGTCCCTGCCTTGAATAATTATGTCACGTTCTGCATTAGTAGCAGAAATGTCACCAACCATCAACATTGCTATTTCCGATGAAGCTGGAGCAGCATATTGTCGCTGTTTATTAGTTCTTTTCTTAACCAACTTGATACCAAAATTTTCAACTATATTATTGTTGTTCAAATATATGTTTAGGACATAGAATTGCTTAATCCCAATCATAGTTATCACTTAGGATCCCCCAATTTTATTAGAACCCTTGTAAGGAACTCTTAGGATTCTTGGTGACCAGCACATGTGTATTCCAACTCTTCAAACAAGGCAAACCAGCAAGAGGAAGCAAATCAGCAGACCAGTAAACAAGTTGCCGATCAACTTACTAAAGAAGTTGCCGATCAACTCCATTCTCAACTTGCCGATAAAGAAAGACAGTCTGTACTGTCAGTCAGGTTACATCGTTCCATCTTTAAGTCAACCTTGCTGATTGTCCCTGTCCTTTCTTACTGTTTTATCAAAAAGTAGTTTACCTGCTCTGTAATGATTGCTGCGCCGTCTGACACATAGCTACTTTTAGCTATACTCTGTCTCTACTTGCTTTTTGCAGGTAACCGATTGAGACAAAGGGGTCTTTACCCATCAGACTTTTGCGAGCATGCGTGTACTCCATATCTTCGCCATTAATGCTAAAGATACCGCATTTAATGCTCCTCAACTACCCAGCTGGATATTCAAATTGCAAGACTTCTTCTACAAGACTCAAGACATTCACTCCTCTTATAAATAGTGGACTTGGAGCATTGAAGAAGGTTGGTGAAAATAGAGCATTGAAGAGAGTTGAATGCTTTTGAGTATTCATTAAAGACTCAAACATTCTATGTCTAGATAATCATTAGATCATTTAATAGGACATATACTTGTGCACCAACTCAAACAACATTGTTAGTATTCCCGAACTAGATCATATAAGGAATACGTTGTTTAAGTTATTCACACACCCACCTGAGTGAGATAAGTTCTCTTGAACTTGCCGCTCAAAAACACTTGGTCAGATTTGTTTTACGATCCATTAGAAATTTCTAGAACTTAGTCTTTGTATACCGGCAAAGCCGTGCTTGTAATAGACTAGAGATATCTAATAGCACTCTTAACCCAAATCCAAGTTCTGACCAAACTTGGTAGAGGACGTAGCAGTATTTACACTGTGAACCTCTCCAAATCCCTGTGTCTCTGTTGCTTACCTTATCATTGCCGGTTGGAATTCTATCACCGGCAGATTGCATATGTTCGTACTGATTCATTGTAATTTCCATTGACCAATCTCTTGAAACTGCATTGAACTTTTGGAAACAACTTTGTGTTTAAACTAAGCTCTGAAAACTATTTCTTACCGATTTTAGTGTGAGTTAAAACTTAGTCATATCTTCTCCGCTGCGCTTACTGATAATAGTTTGCAAACTGAAAAGTGACTTTGCATTTAAAAGTGTTTCTTTGTAAAAGTTTTAAAAAGGCTATTGACCCCCCCTCTAGCCTATTTTCCTACCAATTGGGCCTAACAATTGGTATCAGAGCTTGGAATTTTGAAAGAAATTTCCAAGCTTTGCAGCTTGTATTGCCGATACCATGGCAGGAAAAATCATGCAGTCATTTAACATCACTACCATACCGTTGTTAAATGTCAACGAGTTTGGTGTCTAGAAATCTCGTATGATAAAGTATATGAACTCAATCGATGATCGGTTGATGAAGGTCATAGAAGGTGGTCCAATCATTCCTTTAAAAGTCTCAACCACCTATAGACCTATTCCCTCCACTCCGCTGACACAACATGCTGATCGTGACACTGAACAAGAAACCCATGTTCAGATTGAAGAAACCTTGGTCGAGAAACCAAGAGAGGAATGGACTGAGACGACAAACTTTCAGCTGCCCTAGATGGAAAAGCATGCCACATTATCTCTTGTGGTTTGGACGACAAGCAATATAAACTCATTGACTTGTGCTCCACGGCTCAAGAATGCTGGAACAAGCTCCTTGCATACTTTGAAGGTGATGAGCAGGTAAAGGACAACAGACTCTACGATTGTATTGCTGAGTTTGAATCCTTCAAGAACCAAGATGGTGAATCACTAAGGAGTGCCTACGACAGATTCTGCGAG
>JAOWBW010000425.1:628644-767998 GCA_026119855.1 Campanula takesimana | reverse complement strand
AAATGTCACATGAAAAACTTAATATGGGAAGGAGATGATGGTAAGTATGATTTCATGGAGGGATAAATTGGGATATAAGGCTTTAATTTCATGAAGAGAAAAAAATGGAATCTTTACGTACAACGGTCATTATTGTTGTCTCAAAGAATAAATTATGGCATTTTGTTACTCTCTTTTTCTCTCAATCCGTAAATACGAATGCTTATTTCTATTATTAAATATTTTTTGTCCAAAATAAATTGAAGAAACTGAAATAAATTCTTTTACTCTCTTTATCCTAAATGAGTGTCCATCTTTTAGAAGAAAAAAAAATAATCCCAAAATGACTGTTGATTTTGACCATAACTTTGTCCCTAAATGTTTTTTTTTTTTGAATTTTTTTTCACCGCTTTCTTGATACTTGCAAAAACTACATGTTTTTAAAGAGGATTACAAGATTATATATGAATCTTGCCTCCAAATTGTACAAAAAATTATTGACTCTTAAATGAAACTTGGACACTCATTTAAAGACAGAGGTAGTACCATTTTTTAACTAATCACTTTATATACTTACAAAACTAAATGATACGAAAGTGGATTGAAAAATATTTGTCCTGCTTTTAGTTAAAATAAATGCCCAAAACAATTAAATTCTTTTTGATCAATTAGCAAATTTACTACTCCCTCGTCCCTAAATGAATGTCTATTTTCAAGAAATCTTTGTCCCTAAATGAGTCTTTTTTTAACATAACTTTCTTCCTAAACGTTTTTTTTCACCAGTTTCTTTATACGTGTAAAACTAAAGGTTTGGAAAGAGATTACAAGATTGTATATGAATCGTTGTTACCAAATTATTCAAAAAGTTGAGATTTTCAGTGTCCCTTAAAATGAAATTTGGACACTCATTTTGATTTTAGCCTGAAGGAGTACATTTAATCATTTTCACAGTCCCCACAAAATCAAATTTCAACTTTATAGTAAGTCATTTAGGGAGGTAGTATTACTTTTTTTTAATACCAACTGCATCTTGAAAACTGAAACAAACAAGTACCTCCAAAGTTCACAAAGAAAAAATACATTCCTCTTGAACAATCAAATACTCTTATAAACATAATAAAGACATATTGTTCTCAGTGTAAAATATTTGTGTCTTGTTTCCAGATCGGCTTAATGATGGATTTATGATGATTGAAGAAGATAACTGTGTCTATCTCAAACGAGATAAAAGAAATTTTGTTATTCTTTCACTTTACGTGGATGATATCTTAATAGCTAATAGCTGAAAACAATATGGAGTTGTTAAAAGCCACTAAGACGTGGTTGTCCTCAAATTTAAATGAAGGACATGGGTGAAGCTGAGTTCGTAATGGGTGTTCGTATTTATCGAAATCATTCCGAAAGAATTCTTGACACTAGAAGAAAAATCAAGTTTATCGTTAAAAAGGACAAATCCGTCGCTAAACATATTTACAGACGGATTACTAACAGAAAAACTCCGTCGTTAAAACACTTGTCGCTAAATGATAGCGACGAATTTATTGTGCCGTCGTTAAGTTAACGACAGAAAATTCCGTTGGTGAGCTCAGAAATATCGTCGCTAATGTGGATAAACGGCCGACCAATTGATTAAATTAGCGACAAAATTAACGACAGATTTTCCATCGCTATATTGTGATTTTTTTTAAATTTTTTTTGATTTTTTTTAATATATGAGCTGTTTAAACACATTCGTCGCTACCATACATGCCATGAAGGCTACAACTATGCCTATATAAATAGCCCTAATGATTACTGTATTCCAAAACTTGAGGTCATATAGCAATTCATGGAGGCAAATTTCTAATTATATATGCAATAGCAACGATGAATATACTCATTTTTTATTTATTTATATTAATTGATAATGTCATGAAGGCTACAACTGAACCTACAAAAAGGCTACCATAGATGCCATGAAGGCTATAACTATGCCTATATAAATAGCCCTACTGATTACTGTATTCCAAAACTTGAGGTCATATAGCAATTCATGGAGGCAAATTTCTACAAAAATACAATTGACAACAAACAAGGAAAAACCTAATCACTAAACAGATTCAGTCCATAAATTAACAGAAAGCTCCACAGCGATACCCTAAACGGCTAAACTAGAATGAAAATCAATAATCAGATTTCGATACGAGCAGAAGAAATCTAAGTCAAAAATCTAAATTTGTTTATACTGATCCGATTTCATGTCATACAAAATCATAAAAATCAAAATAAAATCACAGGCGGCAAATAAACAAACATAAACTCTAACTAGACCTAATTCACCGAAAAATCAACTCAATTTAAAAAACGAAAACATGTATACAAATCAAGGAGAACAAACAAAGAACTAGGGGCTAGAGCTTACCGCAACAACGGGCGCAAAATGATACTGTAGCCGAAGATAAAGCCAAGAACTTTGTAATGAAGCAAAAACCTTACGACCTTAGGTCTAGTTTGTTTATATAAGAAATAACGGAGGAATTTAATTTTGCGTGGAAGACAAGAAAATGAATTGTGAAAGGCTAGACCAAAAAAAAGAACAATTTTTCCTTTTTCTATACGTTAAAAACGACCTTTTTTTTTTTGCATTAGACCTACTCATTAGGAAATCCACTCCTAGCCCAAATCGATAAATTGCCATTTATTGGCAATCAATGGCAATTAATAATAAGTATATAATATTTTAAAAACTATGCTTTTAATCCATGAAATTAATAATGAATTTTCTTTCTGGATCCAAATTATTAAAAGAAAGTTTTGTTTGAACGTGAATCGGTTGAATTAAATTGTTGAATTTATTAAAAGGATATATTTTACCAATATGTGTTATTTCTCTCCGTATAATTTTTTAAGATATTTTTTTTAATGATCATATAAATGTTGTCAACACGCATACCTATCAAGGAGTTAATTTTGAGGTTAGGACAAAAGTATCTAAGACTCTTTTGAAGTTAATTAGTTGTTTATAGCGCATTATAAACATATTAAATTTAATTTAATAGTAGAAAATTGATTAAAAATAAATAAAAGGAGCAAACTAAAATATAAATCCATCATTATGTAAGACCAAATTAATAAAAGCGTCAAGTTTAGGATCTAACGATCATTAGTTTGAGGGGTATATTAGGTAGCCAAGTCAAGGCTGGACTTGATATCATTACTTGTGTGAATTTTTCATTTTCAAAATGAATGTCGAAAATATTTTTAATTTGATGTTAATGGAGAGTATATTTTTATAAAAAATAAAAATAAAAAATTGAACTTTTATTTTGAGACTGAGGTATCGAAGTCTTCCTACATGATCACTCTTATCTCCTCCATCATCATCAAAAGTTCCACCTTTGCATCAAACCATTAACTTTTTCTTCTACAACATCTTACCAATTTAATCCTTGTCCTCTATAAGGCCGGTCCTATTGAATTTGGGGACGAAGGCTAATTTTTTAATTGGGGCCCTTTCAACGTTTGTGATTTTCTGGAAGAAAAAAAAAACCCGAAGGATACGAGAATAACGATTAAGAATATCTCGTTTCAAATAAAATTGTGATATATGTTTACAATATACTAGATAAAAACGCTTCTTCTAGCACTCTTTTAGACGCAAAATCATTAATCAGAGTTGAATAATCAAGTGGGACAGAGGTAGCACGTGTACACATTTAATCTCGAAAGACATCTAATCTAATATGTTAACAACATAACATTATTCTCCATCCCATATCTCAATTCAGTAAAAAGCTTTTTCTTTTCTTAAAAACAAAGATTAAATGCTAGACATCACACAATGAAACAAACATTACACATAACACATTAACCTATTGTACTATTAGTAAAATAAAATATGTTTAAAAAATTATTAGCACAAAAGTCTAGCAAAATACTACTCCCTCCAACCCAGCCTAAGTGTCTTAGTTTGACTTTACACGGAGATTAAGAAAAATTAAATGTTGTGAGTATGAAAAAGTAAGAGAAAGTAAGAGAGATAAAGTAGGTAGGGAGTTATTATTGTGAGAATGACAATTGGGTCCCATAGTCCATTTTAGGTAATAAAACAATTAAGACACTTAAGCTGGGACAGACCAAAAAAGAAAGTAAGACACTTAGGCTGAGACAGAGGGAGTAGTAAATTGTTATGTTAACTGTCAAACATCAGTTCAAGATACTTTTAGTCAACTCATATATAAACAAAATAAAAGGAAAAAAAAAAAAAGACCTTTTGCGATTGGCAATTCTTTAAGGGGCAATGCTAGGCTTACAAAAGAAGTTTACAAAATGAAGGATACAAGATGTGGTGGCGATATTTCATTGGCTACATCGATAGTGGACCCGGCACACTCTAATTAAAAACACCAATATAATTATGACACCTCATTTTGTAAGCCACATTTTATAGTCATCTTTTGTAACTTTATTATTTCCCTTCTTTCTTTAAGACTTTATTCTTCTTGAAATTCCTCAGTCTTGACCTCGCCGGTTGTTCCAGATTTCTTCTGGGGGGCCTAAGGCAATTGCCTTCGTTGTCTAAGGGGTGGGCCGGGCCGGGCCGGGCCGGGCATGTCCTCTACCAAGTCATCATCTTCAAGACATATGCGAAAAGCAATCATCTTCCATCAATTGTGCTAACAAGAAATATGAAAGGCAAATACTGTTAAATTGCTCTTATGAACATATAATTGACCGATCAAACAAGTCCGGATCAGAAATTTTATTAAGGTTCAAGAAATCATTGTATTTACAAGAAAAACAAAGAAAATAACTGAACAAAAAAACATCAATTCAAGTCTTTCAAACAAGAGTAACAAACGAAAGATGATCAAGGCTTAAAAAGGGTCTACAAACAAAGAAGGTAGACCCAGGAAAGATGATCATGAGCATTCCACCAGTACTAAAGCGGCTCTCCGAGGATGTTTAAAGAAGATTTCCAAACCTGAAACATAAATGAGTGATAGATAATCAATCAGAAATACGGAGTATTACAATAAATAACCAGTAATGACAAAACTGAAGAGAAGGGCAAAGTAAGAATAAGCAGAGGCATGAAGTTACAAGATATTCCCTCCGTCTGAAAATAAATGTCCAAAAAGTTTAAAAAAAAAAAAATCCTCTAGATCGAGAGCACATTAATTTGAAAAGTTTTTGGACATTGGTTTTGAGAAGGAGGGAGGTAGTTCTAAACATTCATTTTGGACACTGTTCAATTTGGGCTTATTTTTCACCTGAAATCTCTTCTGATCTTCTTCCGATCAAACAGACAAGCACACATCACGAACAACACGATTCATCTTCACGCTTGTCTCTTTCTCACCACGTAAGAGTAAAGAATAGTTCTTGAGATCATCGAGCAATTTGAACACCCTGTTTGGGTTGTCCGAAGATTTAAGCAATTTTAGTTCCTTGACATATCTAACCAACTCTTGATAAGGAATTTCAGCTCCATTTGGAAACAAACAGCACAACAGAAGTAATTGTTGGGCTTCAGGCTCACTGTTTCCCAGAAGATCGAAGCTCAATTTTATGCGCGAGCCTACAAGCTTTTCCATCCCCATTTCCCTTGTTACAGTCGACTTCCTGACGCAGCACGGAAGCAATAGTATTCGTGAGTAGCGCACTACACACAAGAGCCTTCAAGCGAAGCACCCTCAAACACGATAATCTTGGAATCCACCAAGAACAGATCTGGAATCCACCAGAAAAAAGAATTGCAAAGCAATCAAATTTTATTGAATAATAATGTAATTTTCGGAATACAACTTTATGCCTATTTTATAGTGCCCATAAAACTTGAAAAACAATCCTAAACCTTCTAAAATTAATCCTAACATATATGGTACTCCCTCCGTCTCAAATTAGATGTCGTTTTGGAGTGTTTTACACATATTAAGAAATACCATTAATGCACGTGAAGAAGACCCAAATACCCCAAAGTAATACAACTACCTAGGTAATTAAATGGTTAGGTAAGAGATAGTTCACTATCATTATTAAGGGTATAATTGGTATAGAGCAATAAAAAAACTTTGAAAATAGTGAAACGACAAGTATTTTGAGACAAAATTTTACTCTCAAAACGACATCTATTTTGAGACGGAGGGAGTAACATAATAGGACTCAAAAACTAGTAAATTGACTCAAAATCTATCCTAGAATCCTCTAAAATTAACCTACTAAAATTAATGACGAAAATACAAATAAAATAATAAAACATAAGAAAATAATTAATATCCCTTCCTACATCACTTCCTTAGTAGATTTAGTGCCTCCTCCCATACATAAAGTTCCCGGTTACCTAATGCGCTGGCTACAACATCAATTGCAAGAGGTAAACCTCCACATTCGTCTGCAACTTTGTCTGCAATATCTTCTACGTATTTTCTAGCTATCCTCTTAAAAAGAATCCGAGACTCACTAGTGGATAGAGGTGATACCTCGAGTTACTCTGCTCTCATAAGCCAAGGCAGGTTAGTCATTCGCGAAGTAAACACAACTTTGCACCCATTTTTCTCACCCCGCGAAGGAATCCCAACTCTAAGAAGCTGGACGTTGTCCCAGATGTTGTCCAATATAATAAGATTCTTGGAACCAGTTGTTAGTCTGCCGAAAAGTCTCCGCGCTCTACTGTCTTCATCACTCTCATTCAGTTCCAAACCCAAACCACGAGCAAGCACGGCTTGAATGTATGGTATGTGTGGAACTTGGGACATATCAATCTTCACCGCAGCATCAAACAATTTCTCTTCTAAAACTTTCGTTATGACTTGATCAACCAACATTGTTTTTCCCACACCAGCCATGACACAAATACCAATTATGTAGGTGTTATCCTTCGCTAGAGCCTTCATAACCTGCTCAATTAAATCAATCCTGGATGGCAAATATTCAGTATATAAACTCGAGGTAGGCAGTAGCCCTACAGGAATTTCCATACGATCCAGCTTATTGTATTTCTGTAATAACCGGAATTTAATTTATTTATTTATATTATTTTCGGTTTTGTTAAACTAATTAAATGATAATTAGAATTATAAAGTAACTTAAAGAAGTGGGCCCAAGGAATTTGGATTGGCCCAATATTTGTATTAGTAAACCCAACCCAATTAGGAATCAACCCAAGGTATAAATTAATGAGTTAGTCAACTTAGGAATTCATTATTATCATAAACAAAAAAAAAAAAAAAAAAGAAAAACAAACCCTAGTTCTAAGTGTAGCCGCCGGCCGAGCATAAGGAGGGGGGAGAAGGGATTTTCCGGCCATTGTTTTGGAGATACAATCCGATCATTCTCAAGGTAATGCTAAATCCTACTCTCCAAAAATTTATTTCATTGATTTTGGATTATTAAAACTTAATCTACGCATGATTTAAGAATATGAACATTAGGGTTTTGCATGATAGTAATTATTGGTAAAATCCTAAAGGGAAAATTGATTTAATCAAGTTGCTATGGTGAATTAGTGATCTTCATGCCTAACGTTATTTTTAAGATTGATTTATGATCATGATTCAAATTGATTTATATTATGTAGTGCTTGGGAATTTAACATATAAATCATTGAGGTCGAATTGGGTTTATCAAAAGAAGAAAAAAATTATGGATTTCCCCAAAGAACTAGTTTCGGCCGAATGGCCTAGATCATTGAAAATTTATTTTGTTGATTTAATTGATCCTCGTTAAGTGTATTGTAAATAATATTGATGTTTGGGAAATTAGAAAAATTTAAAGAACTAGAAAATTGATCAAATCAAGGGATTTTAGGTCATGCATGTCTCGGCAATGGTAGTGAATTATGGGTGTTGAATTCGATTTGAAGATGTTAAGAATTGGGACGGAAAGTTAGTGTTTCCGTTAAGTTTCTAATGGAAAGAAAACAAAAATCGTTAAAAGAATTGTTGACAAGTTAGAAAGATTAACTTGAGAAAATAGAATAGTACTTGGAAGACCTTGAAAGTTAAAAAGTTAACGAAAAAAAAAAAAGATTAGAAATTTCAGTTAGTTTCCTAACAGAAAAAGGGCTAAACTGAAAAGAAGTAAAATTAGAAGAAAGAAAAAAGGGAACCCTTGAAGTTAGAGGGGCCTAAGTGATTAAAAAGAGAAACTTAGGGGACCTTATGAACAAAAAACCAAAGTCCAAGGACCTTTCTGTAATTAAAGAAAAGTTGAAGGACTAATCTGCAATTAATCCAAAGTGGAAGGACCAAATTGCAATTGAATTAAAGTTGAAGGACTAATCTGCAATTAATCCAAAGTAAAAGGACCAAATTGCAATTGAATTAAAGTTGAAGGACTAAATTGTAATTAACCCAAAGTCAGAGGACTTAATTGCAATTATATCAAAGTTAAAAGACTGACTCGTAAATCAAAGTCAGAAACTTAAACGTAAGAAAAGAAGTAATGAAGTAAAGAAGTTAAAACGCATCTCTCAGTTAACTAAGTACAAATAGTTAACAATGTAGAGAGTACTAAAGAAAATTACTCCGTGCTTTGTAGATTTGCACAGAGAGGAGATTGCGAGGAAAAGCAATTCAGGTAAGGGATTACGTTCCTTACAGTATTTGAACTCCTGTTTATTGGAATTCGGTATTTCTTTCTAAAGACAGCTATCAGTATGGCATGATAGTATTTGAATGAACTCTGCGTTATTAAACGTTCCTTGAAATAATCTATACTTAGTGATGTCCCCATCGATCTACTAAGTATCGAAGTTTGAAACTTGTATCACATACTTGTACCATGGTATGTTCTAATTTTAACTTGTAAGTTAACTACTTACTTGTTAAGGCATCCAATGTCCAGTTAGAAAAGACATTGACGGACAGTCCAGTTAGAAAAGACTCGTCCTTAAACTAGGGATTGCATGAGTGATCACATGCCTTCTCTCAGGAATTGTCTGATTACAAGGATGATTCTAGACCCCGAGCATATGTGTGTGGATACCATATATGTTTCGACCCACACTATTGGCTGAAGAAGCTAGGTGTACAAATTGTACCTTTGGCATTGAGGTTATAATGTACGTTACCAAGGAATTGACGGAAACTTGAATGAATCCCTTTGGATTGTAGTGCCATAATCCTTTGAAAGTGAAATCTTAAAAGTAATAAGACTGTATTGTTCTGCAGCCTTGAATCCAAAAGTAACTGAACCTATCTTTGAAAAGTTATTCTAAGTATTCGTTCTGGTCGTCTCTCCTTAGTAACCGGAGAGGCCACGTATGAACTTACTGAGCATTCGTTCGCTCATCCCTTCTTTATAAATTTTGTTTTCAGGATTTAAGTAGAAGGACAAGACAAGGAAAGTAGCCGTGGGAAGACGGTGGATTTGAAGATTCTTAATTTAGTAGTTTTAAGTACGCTTAATTATTTGATGTAAGTTGAAGTACATTGAAGGTTAAGGTTGTTGCCTACCAAGACATGTTTAAGTTACGCTTCCGCTATTGTTTTGAATTTATGGTTAATTAAGGGGCTGTTGTGAACCCTAAATTGAAGTATTTATTATTGTTATTTATTGATATTAAATGCCATTAAATGCTCAAGATACATTAAGAAAATTCGGGGTGTTACAGTTGGTATCAGAGCAATGGTTTTAGGTCTTATGGGAGAAAACTGAAAGTTAAGACTAATGGGAGAACTTAGTACTTGACTTGAATAAGATCTTACTTGAGGAAGTTCAAGTGATAAAGTCTAACTCTAGGAATAATACTAAGAGTGTACATAAAGTATGAATATACTTGGGGAAATAGAAATCTCTTTATTGTATGTCTATCTACATTCTATTAATATGTTATAATGGAATCTTGAGGTTATGTACTAATTAAGTTTACTATTGGTGTGTGTAGGATCATGCCGAGGAGACCCATGAAGTCAGTAAGGTACAGTGCTACTCTAAGGGAAGAAATAGAAGCTAAAGAAGAGATTATTAAGCAGCTAACTAAGGAACTTCGCTCAGCCAAAAGAGAGCTTAGGAAGGAGACTCGAGGAGTCGACAACTTACAGAATGTCATCAAAGAACGCGATGAGGACATGATGTATGTGGAAGGAAAGTTAGCAGTACAGCTGAAGAAGGTCAAAAGCCTAGAAAGCCATGTGGTTAGAGCTAACCGCGAATGGAATCGAATCAGTGTACAACTGGTGGATGAAATAGAACAAAATAATGAACTGAAAAAGAAGATAGATGAACAAGAAGCTTATGAGGAAGAGCTTAGGGCTTCAGGCTATCAAATTTGGGCTGAGAAGTTAGAATTGCAAGAAAAATATGACCAACTTGCAGCAGAACATGCACACTGTGGGAAGTGATGAAATTAGTGACAGATAGTTATAAGAATAGGTTCTTTTGCTTTATTATTAGTGGAGTAATACAGTTAGAATTTTTCTTATGTTAAAGTTGAATTTTGGGTGTATTTGAGATGTTTAAATCTCACACCTTAGTTGAATAAAGTTAATTATTTAAATTAAATACCCAAAAGTTTGAATTTACTATTGTTGTGTAAACAAAAGTTAACTTGTCGAGAAAAGACAAGGGAAAGCATCGGAGTGATTTGAAATAATCTCCGTAACCATGGTACGAAGTAAGACGACCATTGGAATAAGTTAAAGCTAGTTAAGTAATAAAAACTAGTGAAGTAAAGAATAATCAGCAACCAAGTAAAACGGTTGTAAATTATGAAGTATGAAAACTCCTGAACCGGAGAAGAAAGGTTAAGTAAACTAACCACATCTGGATAATGGTCTAGTACAAAAGACCTACGAACATGAATCAAAACTAACAAGTACCCGTTAGTAAAAGAATAAGTTAAGTATACCATGAATACTGCACGTATTTTGTAGTGATGAATATTGCTAGAGCACGAACCTGTTCTAAAGTAAAAGGTAAATCTGCAGATGAATACCAGAAGCGGAAATAACAGGAACGGTGAGGGAAATGACAACACCGGTAATGCGGGAGGACAGTTGGATCCGGCCCTGGTAAACCTGTTGCAGACACTATCGCAGACAGTAGCTGGGATAGGTCAAACTGTTGCTGGAATTGCTCAACCACCACCACAAGCTCCATTACGTGATCCGTTGGAGCTATTTCAAAGGAGAAATCCGGACTCATTCTCGGACACTGCTAAAGAGAAACCTGAGGACTGGATTAAGAGCACCGAGAGAATATTCGAAACTCTGAATTGTACTGAGGAGCAGAAGGTAGTCTTTGCGACCTTTATGTTGAAAGGTAAGGCTCAGACATGGTGGGAAGCAGAAAAGCGAGCTGCTGTGGCTCGTGGTGATGCAGCCTTTACTTGGACCAGATTTAAGGCTATTTTCAACGAAAAGTATTATCCCGCAAGCACGAGGAATACTAAGATAACGGAATTCCTGACTTTGGTACAAGGGAGTATGACTGTAGCGGAGTATGGTGAGAAGTTCACTGACTTAATAGAATTTGCGCCAAGATTCTTCGATACGGAAGAACAGAAGGCAAGAAAGTTTGAAGCGGGATTAAGTGATAGAGTTCGGTACCGAATCACACCGCTGGCTCTGCCTACGTACTCAGCGGTATTGGATAGGGCCAAGATAGTAGAACGGGAGTCGGATAACTACCGTAATCGACGGGAAGAGAAAGGCAAGGCAGGGACTGAAAGATCGGAAGGAAATAAGGGTGGTAAGGACCACAACAATAATAAGAGGAAAGGGCAAGGGCCAAGGTTTCATCAGTTATGACAGTCGAGACAAGGGCAGTCATGGGAACAAACACTCCAACAACGGCCATGGTGGGAATGGTCGGAACTTTAATGACAACAAGCGTGAGTGGAACAAGGGCAAGGGCCAAGGTTTCATCAGTTATGATAAGTGCACTATTTGTGATGGAGCGCACAAGTCAGAGGTTTGCTGGTATAAGGAACGGCAGTGTCACAACTGTAAGAAGGTGGGACATCCGAAGTGGAAGTGCCCAGAACCTAAGAAGGATGAACCGGCTGCGGGAAATAAAGACAACGGGGGAGGAAATGGTGGAGGCCGTGGCAGGGTGTACACCATGACCGCCAAAGCAGCTGGAGTTAATGCCGATCTTGTGGCAGGTACGATACAATTAAATTCCCGTGATGTTTATGTGTTAGTAGATACTGGCGCTACTCATTCAGTAGTTAGTAATGTTGTGGCAAAGAAGTTAAAACTACATCCAGAAAATTTAGAGATACCTTTAGTAATAGATACTCCTACTAAGGACGCTATCCCCATTACTACCTGTTATAGAAACTGCACTCTAGGGATAGGAGGCACGAATGTAAATATCGACCTCATTGAACTAGACATGTCAGAATTCGACATAATCCTGGGAATGGATTGGTTGGCTTTGCATCAAGCCAAAGTGGACTGTCAAAAGAAAATAATGACGTTCCTAGGAGAGGAAGGTAAAGAGTATAGATTTGTGGGTTCAAGGCCGAGGAAAAGGATAGGCTTAATCTCGGTGATGAAGGCCCGTAAAATGTTGAGGAAAGGATGTGTAGGATTTCTGGCACACATAGGTGAAACAGAAGAAAGAGGAGTAACGTTAGAGTCGCTCGAAGTAGTGAATGAATTTCAAGACGTATTTCCGGAGGATTTACCTGGTATACCACCAGTGAGGGAAGTAGAGTTTTCCATTGACCTAGTACCAGAAACCACACCTATTTCGAGAGCACCGTACAGGATGGCTCCAACAGAGTTGAAAGAACTAAAGGAGCAGTTACAAGAATTGTTAGACAAGGGGTTGATTAGACCGAGTGTATCACCATGGGGTGCACCGGTACTATTTGTGAAGAACAAAGATGGATCTATGAGACTGTGTATTGACTATAGAGAATTGAATAAAGTGACGGTTAGGAACCAATACCCTCTGCCGAGAATTGATGACTTGTTTGATCAATTGAGGGGAGCATGTTACTTTTCAAAGATTGATCTTAGATCCGGATACCATCAGCTGAGAGTTAAGGATGTGGATGTGGCAAAGACAGCGTTTAGGACGAGGTATGGGCATTATGAGTTTGTCGTGATGCCATTTGGGTTAACGAACGCACCAGCCGCATTCATGGAGTTGATGAATAGAATATTTCAAGAATACTTAGACAAATGTGTGATAGTATTCATTGATGATATTCTGGTGTACTCGAAGACAAAGGAGGAGCATACTGAACATTTGAGGATAGTGCTAGAAATTTTGAGGAGACAGAAATTGTATGCGAAATTTAAGAAATGTGAATTCTGGTTGGAGAAAGTCGCATTTTTGGGGCACGTAGTGTCGAAAGAAGGAATTTCTGTGGATCCGACGAAGGTAGAAGCAATAATGGATTGGGAAAGGCCTACTACGGTAACCGAAATAAGAAGTTTCTTGGGTTTAGCTGGTTACTATAGAAGGTTCGTAGAGGGATTTTCGAAGTTATCTGGACCATTGACGAAGCTGACGCAGAAGGCAGCTAAGTTTGTTTGGTCAGAAGAATGTGAACGAAGTTTTCAGGAGTTAAAGAATAGACTGGTATCTGCACCAGTATTAACACTACCGACAGGGACGGAAGGTTTTGTTATCTACAGTGATGCGTCGTTGAAGGGACTAGGCTGTGTACTGATGCAAAATGAGAAGGTGATAGCTTATGCATCTAGGCAGTTGAAGGTGCATGAAAGGAATTACCCGACCCATGATCTGGAATTAGCAGCAGTAGTGTTTGCATTGAAAATTTGGAGACATTATCTGTATGGCGTGAAATGCCAGATTTTTACGGATCATAAGAGCCTCAAATACATCTTCACGCAGAAGGAATTAAATATGAGACAACGGAGGTGGTTAGAACTTCTCAAGGATTACGACTGTGAAATATTGTATCATCCTGGGAAAGCCAACAAGGTGGCAGATGCCCTAAGTAGGAAGAATCATGGAATGTTGGCAACGTTGATCTCTAAGGGGGTAAGCATATGGAAGGATGTCAAGGAGATGAACTTGATAGTAAAAGTAAACGGGTATTTGGCTCAACTGACGTTACAACCTGCATTGTTGGGTAGAATTAAAGAGGCACAAGAATTAGACGAGGAGAGAGAAGCTCTAATCGGGAAAGGGCAAGCAAAAGATCTTCATATGGGTGAAGATGGAATTCTGAGATATCAAAAGAGAGTGTGGGTGCCAAGCAATGATGAGATCAAGAGAGAGATACTAAGAGAAGCTCATTGCTCGAAGTTCTCTGTACATCCGGGAAGTACTAAAATGTATAGAGATTTAAAGGAAGCATATTGGTGGAATAACATGAAGAATGACGTGGCAGAGTATGTGCATAGATGCCTGACGTGCCAACAAGTTAAGAGTGAACATCAGAAGCCAGCAGGGTTACTGCAGTCATTACTAATTCCCGAATGGAAGTGGGAGAATATTGCTATGGATTTCGTAAGTGGGTTGCCAAAGACGGTAGGAAAGTATGATGCTATATGGGTTATAGTAGATCGATTGACTAAGTCAGCACATTTTCTGGCAATCAAGAAGACTGATTCGTTGGAAAAGTTGGCCAAGTTGTACATCGACGAGATAGTAAGGTTACATGGAATCCCGGTCACAATTGTGTCTGATCGAGATGCTAGGTTCACTTCGAAGTTCTGGAATAGCCTACAAGAAGCATTGGGAACAGAGTTGACCATGAGCACGGCGTTTCACCCACAGACAGATGGGCAGTCGGAAAGGACTATCCAGACGTTGGAAGACATGCTGAGGGCTACTTCGTTAGATTGGCCAAACGCATGGGACGAACACTTACCGTTAGTAGAATTCGCATACAACAACAGCTTTCACGCAAGCATTGGGATGGCTCCATATGAAGCGTTGTATGGGAGGAAGTGTAGATCACCGGCGTGTTGGGATGAAGTCGGTGAGAGGAAGTTAAGTGGACCGGAACTCGTACAAGTCACGGCGGATAAGGTACAACAGATTCGAAAGTGGCTACAGACTGCGCAAAGTAGGCAGAAATCTTACGCAGACAATAGAAGGCGAGAACTGGAGTTTCAACCAGGGGATCGAGTATTCCTAAAGATATCACCCACGAAGGGAGTTATGCGTTTTGGGATTAAGGGAAAGTTAAGTCCACGATATGTGGGACCGTTCGAAATTCTTGATAAGATCGGGGAAGTGGCTTATCGATTGGCGTTACCGCCGGTATTAGCGGGAGTGCATAATGTGTTCCATGTCTCCATGCTAAGGAAGTATATTCATGATCCGAGTCATGTGATTGAATACAAGCAGTTAAGAGTTCGGGCAGATTTGACGTACGATGAACGACCAATCAAGATCGTCGACAGAAAAGACGAGGTCATAAGAAAGCGTACGGTTCCCTATGTAAAAGTGCAATGGAGCAATCACTCAGAAAGAGAAGCGACATGGGAACAAGAAAGTGAAATGCGCGAATTGTACCCGGACCTCTTCTCGGATTAAGAATTTTCAAAGTTTGAGGACAAACTTCTTTTAAGGGGGTAAGAATGTAATAACCGGAATTTAATTTATTTATTTATATTATTTTCGGTTTTGTTAAACTAATTAAATGATAATTAGAATTATAAAGTAACTTAAAGAAGTGGGCCCAAGGAATTTGGATTGGCCCAATATTTGTATTAGTAAACCCAACCCAATTAGGAATCAACCCAAGGTATAAATTAATGAGTTAGTCAACTTAGGAATTCATTATTATCATAAACAAAAAAAAAAAAAGAAAGAAAAACAAACCCTAGTTCTAAGTGTAGCCGCCGGCCGAGCATAAGGAGGGGGGAGAAGGGATTTTCCGGCCATTGTTTTGGAGATACAATCCGATCATTCTCAAGGTAATGCTAAATCCTACTCTCCAAAAATTTATTTCATTGATTTTGGATTATTAAAACTTAATCTACGCATGATTTAAGAATATGAACATTAGGGTTTTGCATGATAGTAATTATTGGTAAAATCCTAAAGGGAAAATTGATTTAATCAAGTTGCTATGGTGAATTAGTGATCTTCATGCCTAACGTTATTTTTAAGATTGATTTATGATCATGATTCAAATTGATTTATATTATGTAGTGCTTGGGAATTTAACATATAAATCATTGAGGTCGAATTGGGTTTATCAAAAGAAGAAAAAAATTATGGATTTCCCCAAAGAACTAGTTTCGGCCGAATGGCCTAGATCATTGAAAATTTATTTTGTTGATTTAATTGATCCTCGTTAAGTGTATTGTAAATAATATTGATGTTTGGGAAATTAGAAAAATTTAAAGAACTAGAAAATTGATCAAATCAAGGGATTTTAGGTCATGCATGTCTCGGCAATGGTAGTGAATTATGGGTGTTGAATTCGATTTGAAGATGTTAAGAATTGGGACGGAAAGTTAGTGTTTCCGTTAAGTTTCTAATGGAAAGAAAACAAAAAATCGTTAAAAGAATTGTTGACAAGTTAGAAAGATTAACTTGAGAAAATAGAATAGTACTTGGAAGACCTTGAAAGTTAAAAAGTTAACGAAAAAAAAAAAGATTAGAAATTTCAGTTAGTTTCCTAACAGAAAAAGGGCTAAACTGAAAAGAAGTAAAATTAGAAGAAAGAAAAAAGGGAACCCTTGAAGTTAGAGGGGCCTAAGTGATTAAAAAGAGAAACTTAGGGGACCTTATGAAAAAAAAACCAAAGTCCAAGGACCTTTCTGTAATTAAAGAAAAGTTGAAGGACTAATCTGCAATTAATCCAAAGTGGAAGGACCAAATTGCAATTGAATTAAAGTTGAAGGACTAATCTGCAATTAATCCAAAGTAGAAGGACCAAATTGCAATTGAATTAAAGTTGAAGGACTAAATTGTAATTAACCCAAAGTCAGAGGACTTAATTGCAATTATATCAAAGTTAAAAGACTGACTCGTAAATCAAAGTCAGAAACTTAAACGTAAGAAAAGAAGTAATGAAGTAAAGAAGTTAAAACGCATCTCTCAGTTAACTAAGTACAAATAGTTAACAATGTAGAGAGTACTAAAGAAAATTACTCCGTGCTTTGTAGATTTGCACAGAGAGGAGATTGCGAGGAAAAGCAATTCAGGTAAGGGATTACGTTCCTTACAGTATTTGAACTCCTGTTTATTGGAATTCGGTATTTCTTTCTAAAGACAGCTATCAGTATGGCATGATAGTATTTGAATGAACTCTGCGTTATTAAACGTTCCTTGAAATAATCTATACTTAGTGATGTCCCCATCGATCTACTAAGTATCGAAGTTTGAAACTTGTATCACATACTTGTACCATGGTATGTTCTAATTTTAACTTGTAAGTTAACTACTTACTTGTTAAGGCATCCAATGTCCAGTTAGAAAAGACATTGACGGACAGTCCAGTTAGAAAAGACTCGTCCTTAAACTAGGGATTGCATGAGTGATCACATGCCTTCTCTCAGGAATTGTCTGATTACAAGGATGATTCTAGACCCCGAGCATATGTGTGTGGATACCATATATGTTTCGACCCACACTATTGGCTGAAGAAGCTAGGTGTACAAATTGTACCTTTGGCATTGAGGTTATAATGTACGTTACCAAGGAATTGACGGAAACTTGAATGAATCCCTTTGGATTGTAGTGCCATAATCCTTTGAAAGTGAAATCTTAAAAGTAATAAGACTGTATTGTTCTGCAGCCTTGAATCCAAAAGTAACTGAACCTATCTTTGAAAAGTTATTCTAAGTATTCGTTCTGGTCGTCTCTCCTTAGTAACCGGAGAGGCCACGTATGAACTTACTGAGCATTCGTTCGCTCATCCCTTCTTTATAAATTTTGTTTTCAGGATTTAAGTAGAAGGACAAGACAAGGAAAGTAGCCGTGGGAAGACGGTGGATTTGAAGATTCTTAATTTAGTAGTTTTAAGTACGCTTAATTATTTGATGTAAGTTGAAGTACATTGAAGGTTAAGGTTGTTGCCTACCAAGACATGTTTAAGTTACGCTTCCGCTATTGTTTTGAATTTATGGTTAATTAAGGGGCTGTTGTGAACCCTAAATTGAAGTATTTATTATTGTTATTTATTGATATTAAATGCCATTAAATGCTCAAGATACATTAAGAAAATTCGGGGTGTTACAATTTCTGTCCTACAACAACGACTTTAGCAATATGTGCATTCAGCTGTGCGGCTTTCTTGCTCAACAAGAATCGCTGGAGCACATTCAGGCGGCCTTTCAAGAATCCGCTACTAACTCTGTCTGCATCCTCAAGAAGAACATCAGACTTGTTCTTAATCTTTGAGACTTCACCAATCCACAGCATAATATTTACTCCAACAACTTTTCCTTCCCTACTGGCCGCAGCAACCTCTTGTTCCACATCGCGTTTCACACCTTAGTAGTTCCGCAATATTAACTTTAAGCTTCTCAAATATTGTTCTGGAAGTTGTAATTGTGTATCAATAACAAATTATATATTCTCATTAGGATATTAAGTTAAACTAAATTTGTTTCTCAAAGTTCCTTCGTAGTAAGATTAAAGAATATGAACATCATTTTGGGACGGAAAGAGTAGTTGATAAGATATGCATTCGGGTCCGTGGCTTGTGCAGTCTAACTACACAAAAGTCCGATGTTTAAGCACATGATTTAAATTTTATAGTAACATGATGCACATCATATAGTGCGTGAGTTACAGTCTACCGGAGAAGAGTAAAAATAAAATGCATCTTTTAACAGATATGTAAAATTTTATAAGAGTAACATGCCAAATAAGTTTAGCTCATGCGTCATCTGTATCCCTTTCTATATGAAAGGGCAGCGAGGGTTAGGGAAGGGTCCCCACCATAAGGGCAAAATGTATAAGAACAGAGAATGAGAGCAATGGAAAAGATAATGACATGAAGAAGCTACGCGCGGCTGAATTGGCAAAATACGAAGACCCAACTTAGCAGGCTGTGATAATTAGCATAGAGTACTCATAGTACAAGGTCTACCATGATCCTATCAATACTATGCATGTGAAGATATACATTAGTAATGGATGGGATATCTCCTAATTATATCCAATAACTATCTATCTAAAATATTTACATATCCCATAATATTTCTAAGTTTGTGGTCCAGGCTTGCTAGATGAGGGCATGTAACATATATCCCATAATATTTCTAAGTTTGCGGTCCAGGCTTGCTAGGATGAGGGTGTGTGACATATATCGTTTACAAAATGTAGACAAACCTTATCTTGCATAAATATGCAAGACAAGGTTATGGGCACTCGACACTAGCGCCACCTCACCCTCCACTCAAATTAAACAATATTTTGCATATTCCGAAAATTGTTAAAATTTTTGGTTTCTGTTCGTAAATTTTTCACTGATAACTCCGTTACCTTTGAGTTTGACTCTTGTGGATTTTCTGTGAAGGATTTACGGACAAGGAGGCGCATAATGAGATGTGAAAGTAAAGGAGATCTTTATCCGCTCACCAACAAGTCCACCAATAATTCTTATGTGCTTTCAGCGTTTTCTCCTTCCATTTGGCATGAGCGTGGTCACCCGGGCACACCTATTTTTGATATGCTTAGGAAAAATAAATCGATCATGTGTAGTCATACTAAATCTTCTCATATATGTCACTCATGTTCTCTAGGAAAGCATATTAGGTTTTTTTTTTTTTTTTTTTTTTTTTTACTGTTTTACCTTTTGACATTATTCATAGTGATATTTGGACTTCTCATGTTTTGAGTTCTTCTGGTCATCGTTATTATTTAATTCTATTGGATGATTTCTCTAATTTTTTTATGGACTTTTCCTTTAGCTCATAAATCGGATGTGTATGCTACTTTTCTTACATTTCGCAATTATATCTGAACTCAATTTGAAAGAGAAATTAAAACACTCCAATGTGACAATGGTAGAGAATTTGACAATGATCAATTTAAAATATTTTGTCAACAACATGGATTATCCCTTCGCTTATCGTGTCCATATACTTCTCCTCAAAATGGTAAAGCTGAGCGGACTCTCCATACTATTAATAATATTATGCGTACATTACTAATCCATGCTTCCCTACCTCCTTCTTTTTGGCCTCACGCCCTTCAAATGTCTACATATTTGAGTAATATTTTACCTCATAAGACTAGAAACTTTTGGACCCCCCTTAATATTCTTTACCGAAAAGATCCGTCTTATTCCCATTTACGTGTATTTGGATGTCTTTGTTATCCCCTTTTTCCCTCTTCCACGATTAATAAACTCCAAGCACGTTCTACTCCTTGTGTCTTCCTAGGCTATCCTTCGAATCATAGAGGCTATAAATGTTATGATTTGTATGCTCGTAAAATAATCATTAATCGCCATGTTATTTTTGACGAATCAATTTTTCCATATGCCTCCATTCACCCCAACAGAGGAAGGAGTAAGACCCGGCTGAGATGGGCCAGGCTACTGTGATCTGGTGGAGTTAAGCCCATGGTGTACATAGTCGCATTAATGTCTATGGGGTGTTGGGCCATTGCAGAGAAAGCCTGAGGAGGTCTTGGTCTAAGAACAAAAGGGGAATTCCTAGGCTGTGAAGTATTGGGTCGAGACCATGGCCTATTGACAGTTGGATATGGGCAAGGAGGCATAGCCCATGGCCAGGCCCACCCATTACCTCACGCTTGCTGAGTTTGGTCGCCAAGTCCCCACTGTTGCCAAGGCGCATACGGAGAGAAAGTGTGAGATCCCGAAGTACGTCCGCCACCACCACTGTTATGTCCACCCCGATTGTTCCCCTTGCCATTACCACCTCACCGATCGTTACCCCCACCCTTGTTATTGACCCTGTGACCGGAGCCCCAGAAGAAGGTTTGGATTCGATGGGTGGAGACACCATCGCCAAATTCGTAGCCGCCTTCTTAGCCAAACCCGCCTCCTCTAGAGTGAACATGGAGCGGTCTTGAGAGAAAGGAGGAAGAGGATTTTTTGGCGCAATAGGGTAGCCATGCCATTATAAGCATCGGAGAGGCCGGTGTTATGTTTTGGGGTTTCCGTTAAGTTTGGGGTTAGTTTTGAAATAAAGTTTGTGGTGCCGTTTTTTAGATCAGTTAGTTAGAGTAGCTATTAGCTAAATCGTCGTTTGGATATAGGGGTTTGGTTGTCATTTATGTTGGTAAGGGAGGGCAATATAGTCCAACTATGTTTTAGCGGTTTAGGGCCAACTGATGCTGCACGTTATATACAACGTGAAGATGCTTGTTCAAGGATTATGAATGAAAATCTTCTCTCTCTCCTCTAACTCTGTTCTTCCCCAATTTTCTCATTTCTATTCTTTTCTAAACCCTTTGATTTGTAAGAATCCATCTATTTCTCTTCTACGCATTCTGTTCAATTAATTCTAATCCCTTTCTGAATTCGATTTCTTCAAATCGAATTTGGTAAATTAGACAAGTTCATAACAAATGGTATCCAGAGCTTTCTCGGTCGGAGGTGACTGCGGGGAAATGGAGCCTTGCTATGAAACAAAGGTGTGGAGAATTTTTCAACAATTCGATGGAAATCGGGACGGGATTCTTAACCGAGATGAAGTTGCAGCTCTTTTTATTGCCATGAACCCTATGGTTGAAATTATTGAGGAGTTTTTCAATCCTTATATTAATGACATCCTTGACGAATATGGTGAAATCATTGATGGTAAGGAAGGGCTGACATATACGGGTTTGTTGATTTTCTACTACTACGGAGCCGGCTATGTTGATCGTGATTATGATACCATAGTGCTGGACCGGATGACCGTTGATGAGAAGGTTGAAGATGGAAGCAAATCATTCAATAATGAAGGTGAGGATTCCGAAATTTCAAACAAATTTATTGATGAGGTAATTGCTGATCCCAGTGATAGTTATGTTAATGTTGTTGCTAATAGTTGTAAAGTGAGTTTGACTACGAATGAATTTGAGGTCCAAATTATGGAAAATGGGGTGGATGTGAAAGGTAGCATGGGGATAGATAATTCTGAGACTGGGGCTGGTGATAATTTCATCTTGGGAGCTAGATTTCACTCGAGTGCATATTATACTCCTGGAAAATTATGTTGCCTTGATGATGCACACAAGTTGTTTGATAATATGCCTGATAAGACCACGGTCACATGGAATTCAATTACTTGTCCATTGATGAATAGGGCTCTTTTGGATGAACTTAGGAGAATTTTTGGATGGGTTCCTATGCCGGATATGTGTAGGTGGAAGTCAATGTTTTTGGGTCTTGACCAAGGAAAAATGAGATTCATGGAGACATGGGAGTTTTTGGTTAGCTTAATAGATAAACTGGATGAGGACACTCATGTGTTTTTGGCAACAGCACAAGCTATAAAATTGGGTTCAATGTTATCATGTGAGTTTTGGGATCCAGGTGGTTATATAGTGTATCATAGCCCGATATCTATAAATCTCTATCATACTAAGGAGCCTTGCAAGAGTAATATTCTGGATGAGGTAGTGACATACAGTGAAACTACTCATGCTGCAATTTTGAGTGTTGAAGGTACTCCGGAGGTCCAAGATATGTGGCTTGTGAATGTGATATGGCTATATCTCAAACTTGATTCTGCATGAGTTTTAGTAGCTGTTATGATTCGAAGGAACACCACAATTTCCATTAAAAAGAAGCAGGTCTTCCCGACTTACTCTGATCATCAATCTGGAGTTTTGATCCTGGATTATGAAGATGAAACTGTTAAGAAAGGGACGAGAAAAAGTGAGACATTGGAGAATCTTGGGGGGTTTGTGAAGCAAGGGCTGGTGCTGTACATGTTGGTAATCAGTGAGATGAATTATCAAAGAGTTATACAGCTGAATTTTGTGGTGTTATGGGAAAGAGTGGAATATATTTGAATGGGATATACCCCAAGTTATTGCGAGTTTTGCGTGCGTTTAATGAGCAAGATTTAATTCCAACTCAATTACATGAAAGCACAAAAAAATCTGATGTGGAGACTGTCTTGGCTGTTCTGCAATTTTTGGATGGTAATATTGGAGTAGATGTTGCGATTGATCCCTCCTCTCTCTTGATTGTTGAAGTAAATATTTGTTGGGATCTTTACATCAATGGTCTTGTGGTTAATTCAGATGAAAAATTTCTTAATGCCTTGGGTATTTCCATCAAGGATGTTTCGAGCAACACGGGCCTTTCTAAAATTGATGTAGCTGCTGCTACCTTTTTCTGATGAGCAGCCAGAAGTGGATTCGAGTGGCCAAGAGCTAACCAAAAAGGTTGTAATAATTGACGAAGGGTACATTACTGTTGAGTTAGCTTCAATATGGCACAAATTGGGAGTTGCTGTGAAGAATACTATCTCATGACAGCGAGAAAAGATATTCATGAAGCTTGTAATTAGTGCTGATACAAACTGCAAGGTATATATATTTCATAGAGGTGACGTTGGCCTAATAATTGAGAAATGGGTCAGGACAAGGACTATTGTAGAGAGCTTTGCGCCCAAGTGGAACGAGCAGTACTCCTGGAAGGTTTTTGATCCAGGTACTGATATAATTGTTAAAGGTTTTGATAACCGTCTTTTGCGAATTGATGATACAGTTTGCGGGCCAGATATTCAAGAATTGGAAAGGTCGAGATATGTCCTTTCATCCTCACTACGGATGGTGTTTACACATGCATATCCTGTTTTGGTTTTGTATTCGTCTGGGTTTAAGAAGATGGGTGAAATTCATTTGGCTGCGAGTAGCCTGCTCAACAGTTTGTGGTACCAGGATACTCAAATTGTCTTGACGAGGCTAAGCCGTGCGAAACTACCAAGAAGGAAGGAGATTGTGGAGTACATGTTAGACATTGGTTCAAGTATTAGAAGAGGCAAAGCTAACATTTACAGAGTTATGGGCGTCTTGAGTAACTCAATTGAGGCTGGAAAATGGTTTGACCAGATATACCTTACTATCACCACTGTACTGGAGCTCATTTTCTCCATCATTTACTTATACCTCATCTTGATTGGAGTTTGGTACTACAGATGGCATCATTGGAACTCTCCCTGCACGCACACCAGTCTTTCTTGTGTTGATGATGCTCATTATGATGAATTTGATGAAGAAATCATTATCCTCTCTATTGTCCGCCCACCTGATATTATGAGTATGAGATTTGATATTGTGGGTATGAGATTTGATGGCTTGAGAGGTTGTTCAGTTAATTTCATCCATCCAATCCTTGGGACAAGGATTGTTTGAAGGAGTGGGGAATGTTATGTTTTGGGGTTTCCGTTAAGTTTGGGGTTAGTTTTGAAATAAAGTTTGTGATGCCGTTTTTTAAATCAGTTAGTTAGAGTAGCTATTAGCTAAGTCGTCGTTTGGATATAGGGGGTTGGTTGTCATTTATGTTGTTAAGGGAGGGCAATATAGTCCAACTATGTTTTAGCGGTTTAGGGCCAACTGATGCTGCACGTTATATACAATGTGAAGATGCTTGTTCAAGGATTATGAATGAAGTTAAGAAATTTTCCCAATCTTATCTCTCTCCTCTAAATCTGTTCTTCCCCAATTTTCTCATTTCTACTCTTTTCTAAACCATCTGATTTGTAAGAATCCATCTATTTCTCTTCTACCCATTCTGTTCAATTAATTCTAATCCCTTTCTCAATTCGATTTCTTCAAATCGAATTTGGTAAATTAGACCAGTTCATAACAGCCGGAGACCATTTGTAGAACCAGACGGTCGTTAGAGACAAGGGCACCTACATTCTTGAGTTGGTCGGACAATTGCTTGAGTTGTTGACAGTAGCTGGAAGCAGAGGAGAAATCAGACATGATGGTGTGCGAAAATTCCTGTTCAAGAGCCACGGCACGGGAATTTTTGTTCTTGAAATATGTCATGCAAGCGATCCTACGCTTGCATTGCAGAGCAACCCGGTTCAAGAATGGTGGTCAAGAGATCACCGGAGATGGTGGAGTAAATCCACCTCAAAACTGTAGCATCATGAGTCGACCAAAGATCAATTTCCTCGTCCGTCGTAGGCTCTTGTGCTTTACCTTTCTCGGGCAGGACGATGTGGTTGAGAACTCGTGTAGAACGAGCATGAACTTGAAAGAGTTCAGCCCATGTGGCATATTGTGCTTGCTCCAAATCAAGAACGATAGCAATGTGGTTCTTAATGTTAGAGACAGCAAGGGCCGGGTGAAAAGTAGAAGAAGGAGCCATCACAGAGTAATCACAGAGTAAAAAGGGCGCAGCAGAAAAGAGAGGATCACTAAGATGCCCAAGGTACTCGTGATGCCATAAAAGATGATAATCTTTCCTTGTCCTATACAAACTGATACATACGTGATATATACTACAATGAGAAACCTATCACTACTAAACTTAGGCCTTGATTTTAGGCAGGCTATTTCTATCTATGGTAACAGTAAAATAGAAACGATACTCACAAATATACATACCAATATTATCACTAATTACTACTACCTCTGTCTCTAAATCTAAATGAGTGTCCAAATTTCATTATACTAAAAATCTCAATTTTTTGAACAATTTGGTAACAACGATTCATATATAATCTTGTAATCTCCTTTCCAAACCTTTAGTTTTGCACGTATAAAGAAACCGGTGAAATTTTTTTCGAAAAAAAACGTTTAGGGAGAAAGTTATGTTGAAAAAAGACACTCATTTAGAGACAGAGGGAGTAGCATATATGTATGTACATATATGTATATTTATATATGTGTTATGTGTATAGGGTCGCGCTCCTGTGAGAACCATTTTATATGAGAACCGTGAGAACCAATCATAACCATTAGATTAAAAAAAAATCAAGGGTCCAGATGTTAGATACATTGGATACACTTGGATACATTAGTTAATTTTAGAAAAACAATTGGATACATTAGTTTTTAACATAGTATATCCAAGTGCAACACTTAGATACAATACTTATTAACCTATTGTATCCAAGTGTAATATCGAATTTTTTGTAATGTATCTAAGTGTATCAATTGTATCTAACATATGGACCCTTAATTTTTTTTCTAATCTAATGGTTATGATTGGTTCTCACGATATTTAGGTTCTCATTTGAGCACCTACCAATATGTATATATATATATATATATATATATATATACTCCCTCCATCTCACCTCACTTGAGATTTATTTCTATTTTGGTCCGTCCCACTTCACTTGAGACTTCCCAAAATGGTTATCTTTTAATAATTTTATATTCAATCTACCCCACTCACTCATTCTCTCTCTTCATTTTTCACCACACAATTTATTCAACCAACTTACTATTAACTCCACTCATTCTCTCCATTTTCTTTATTTTATTCTTTTTCCTTAGTTATTGTACCCACCTTTTGGGTCTCAAGTGAGGTGGAATGGAGAGAGTATATATAACATGAGTTATATTTTATAATAATATGAATTACTCCCTCCGACCCAGTTTAACGTTCTTAGTTTGACTTTGCATGATTATTAAGAAACTAAGGCAAATTAGGGTCAAGAATTGTAGTGGGTGGAGGATATAGTAATTGTTCATTCATAAAGCAAGTTGGTAAAAAGTAAATGGGTAAGTGATGGTTTTTTTGTAATATATGAACTTTATGAGGAGAAGAATGTCCAAAACACTATTTATTCATCATTTGTCATTTAAAGAATAAAGTAAACTGGGACATATCAAAAAGAAAGTAAGAACCTTAAACTGGGACGTCCAAATCTAGCATTGAACAAAGAGGCGTAATTTTAGTACCTTAGTTATGCCACGCCCAATATCAAGAGCAATTGTAGTATTGTCGTCATCTTCCGCGATAGTCTGGCTTACCACACTGAAACAATGAAAATAATAAACTTTACTGAAGATAAAACGACTGACCAAACACATGGATTCTTTTTACGTTTTGATTTAAAAAAGGGGTACAACCATTTGGGCTTTGAGGCAATGAATAATTGCCACTGTAGAATGATTATGTACCTGGTAGCCCCACGACGAGAGCCCCCCAACACTACACCATCCATACTAGGGCGTTTTCTCGGATCACTTTTCAAGCTTTTCCCAATAATAGAAGAAAATTCCTTCAAGGACTCATATGAAACTTCCGATTTTATGCTACGATCGACGTTTTGACGAGCCCATGCTCCTACATCTTCATCATTTTCAATGCCATAGTAGCTCTCGTCCCCACGGTCCCATGGCATCTTCATACATAGAACTTGGAACAAGACTACACCGAAGGCATACACATCTATTTTTCTAGTTACAGATTGGTACCTGAGATATTCAGGTGCATATAATAACCACCTGTGCCTTTAAGACCGGTGATCATGGTAGATTGTACTTGGCCAGCGTGGGATAAATTGAACATCCCAAAATCAGATATGATATTTTTGCTACCCAATCCTTACCCAGTAAGATATTGTCGGGCTTCACGTCCCGATGTATTATACCTTTGGGGTTTTCATCTGTCGCGATGTGAAGGTATTGTAACCCACGGGCAGCATCCAGGCATATACGGATACGCTGCATCCAAGACAAAGATTTTGAACTTTTCTTTTTTACATAATCAGCTAGACTTCCCTTTTCCATGTACTCGTAGAGAAGAATCTTTTGACCAGATTCGGCACAGTAACCGAGAAGAGACACCAGATTGGGATGATCAATCTTTGAGATGGTCTCTATCTCCTTGTCAAATATTTGAGAGCTGGGTTTCAAATGCTTAACGGCAACTTGGGTGATTATCCAACCAAGATTTATTTTGGCAAGATAGATCTTGCCTTCACCGCCTTGTCCGAGGACATTATCTTCATGGAAGTTGTTGGTTGCATCTTCGATCTTATCGAGCGAAATCTGACGGCACTCTCTGCTGGACGATTGGGAGGAGGACATGATCCGTATTGATTGATTTGCAGTAAAACAGAAAGGAGACAAGGCTTAAATACAATTTTTCGAAGCTAATTAATCATGCACAAGAACGAAGAATTGAAGTGGAAGAGGGCTCATAAAGTTCGATCTCGCTAGCACATGATCAAAGGTATTCGTGACATACTTATAATCTATAAGCAAGTTAGTCAACCCTTTTCGAGAGGCATGTGTTGGACGTGTTCAATATCGCATAAATTCAAACAATTGTTTCCAAGTTGCTAGTGCTAGAAACTAGTGTTGTTTAAGAAATATCTATACAAAAACCTTCAAGATCTAATGTTCACACTTCACACATGGGGACAGAGTGCGGCAGGTGTCTATGAAGACTTATTGTATTTAGTTAATGTCTTTGGCAGCTGTACTTGAAAGCAAATTCTTAAATTAAACAAAATTAAAACATGTACCAGATGGGCATACAGAGAACCTGGAATTTGCCTTGAGTCATTCTTTGCGAATACAATACTAGAGTGACATTGATGCTACACCGGTCGTGCATATAATAATATTGGGGTTTTGTTGCATAACCTTTGATCGAGACACATCAGAAGTCAGCATACACAAAAACAAGATGGCTCCATCTTCAACTTTTTACCATTCAAGATTTTAAAAACAAATCCCAAATTATCCAATTCTTAGGGCAACAATACCAGCAATCCCTGTGCTATGTCATAGTCAAGTAAATAGCCTCAAAATTCACTTTTGCATATTTTTTTTCATGGAAAATACAGAGATACTGAAAGTGCAAAAAGTATGGGAACTAAAAAAGAAAAATCACACAAAAAAGCTTAATCAGTTACACTGGTCCAAAATTTGAAAATACCTGTTAAGATGTACCCTAAACCCTGGCTTCCTCTCAATCTTCTAATTGCCAATTTGGACATCTCCTCATCTCTCGCCTTTGAATTATACAGCATGGACTTCTGCATCTCTTCATCTTCAGGGGAAGGGATGTGGTTTCAGGTTTGTTTTACCATCTTTTAAAAGAGGTCGTTGATTCTGCATAGTCGTTGATTTAAGATGTGGAGACAATTTAGAAAAAAGAATTTCGTCAAATACAGAGTATATATCCTGTTTATGTTCTTTTACCAGGCTTTAGATTGTGCATGGAGTGTACTCTTGATATTTTGATATCAGTGATGAGTGGGAATATACACAACACTGATCACGTGTGTACGTCGACTCAGAAACACACACAGACTCATCCAACGAACTAGCATTTGTTAATGAACAAATAATCGAGTTCCATGTGAATGTATTTTCTCAGTCATTTTATCAAACACCTTCCAAGCGACATTTTGTCGTTTCATGTATCGGAAAGTTTCCAATTGCCAAATTACTCAAACTGAGAGCTGACATTTAACACAAACTACTACTTTCAAGAGTAGCAAAGCAACTAATCCAGTTACCAGCAAACCTACTATTCTACTACTTCCAAATCTATCTTCACAAATATTGTGGGTTGGGTTTTTTAATAGATGTGTTGTTACAAAGGAACTATGCAGCCAAATAAAAAAAAAATGTCAGTAAAGATACTGCATGCACAAGAAATTGCCATTTATTCTTCCATGCAGCTTTATAGAGGCCCATCAAATATTGGTGTTTGAGCCATTCCATAATACACACTTTTTATTTTTGGGTGTTTGATAAATCTCATTACCTAAAATTGCAAACTATTATTATTCCTATACCACTTGTCATGCTCACACACTGTAAATGCTGCAACCCCGTTCTCATAAACGACATCAACAAAATTATTTTCATCAGTATCTCAACCTTGTCCATCTATCAATGTAATATAAGGAAAACAAAGCTTACGGAAGGCAGACCTAAAGCCAAAACAAATTTAGAGAATGATCTTCATACGCCAGAAAGACTCTCCTTGCAAGAAAAGGTCTCGTACCACTTGATATTAAGGGAAACTTCCTAATCTTTACAAGATCTACTCGAAAGATAATATTCACAATGATTCTATCTAATCATACTAGGTAAATATAAGGAATAGGATAATGATATGTATAGTGAAAACTCAAACGGAAAACTAATAGCGAAACTCTGTAATCCGTTGGATTGTAATAAATCTTTGTGGACCCCACTGCTAAAAACTCATCCAACGGATTAGAGTGTTTCACTATGAGTTTTCACTATGTATATCATTGCCCGAAGGAATAAATATAAGGAAGCATTAGTGTGAGTTACAGTTTAAACTGACAAACATAACTTGATGAAGATTAACATTCACAAGTTCACTCCTACACAATTAAGGAATTAACTAAGAGGTAGTAATATTTTCTTACTTGTGTCATTTAAAAAAAAAAAAAAAAAATCCAAACTTCAATTTAAAATTTAAAGGACATTGGGAAAATGTTCACTTTTTATACAATATGGAGTTGTAACAAAGATGTTACGTAGTCTCTTGTTATTCATTGGTGATGAACATTTAGAGACAATATATATATATATATATATATATATATATATATATATATATATATATAAAAGACTCCTTCTGGAACAATCTATATTTATCAATACGGACATTGGAGGAGGAGCACTTCATATCTCATCAATATTGTCAGCAATGAAAACTTATGCACAACAGCACAAGTAGCCTTTCCTATATAGTACTCCCTCTTCCCAGCATAAGATTCTTACTTTCCTTTTTGGTCTGTCCCAGCCTAAGGTTCTTAGTTGCTTTATTACTTATAATGGCAATGGGACCTACTTGTCATACTCACAACAAAAACTCGAAACCCACTTTCTCTCTCGCACTTTACTTTTCATACTCACAACATTTACTTTTCCTTAATTCTTGTGCAAAGTCAAACTAGGAAGCTTAAGCTGGAACGGAGGGAGTATCTCAACAGCCATTACTGAAAACCACATGCTACAGAGTGTCACTAACACAACATAACATAACATATACTCCCTCCCTCTCAGAATCTTGTTTGACTTTTTATGGTCAAAATAATATAACTTTGATCAAATTTTAGTGTCAATCTACCATCTTAGTGAAATTTTAGAAATGATGATTGATAAATCATCAAGATATTCATCAATAACAAACTTTAGAAATTTATTGAAATGATTTGATTGACACTAAAAGTTCACTTGTGTTGATTATTGTTGGGGTGCAATCCAAAGTCCCACATTGGCAATTGAGCAAAGTATTGCCTGGTATATAAGAGCACTCACCCACTTCATTAGTATGAGGCCTTTTGGAAGTTACCAAAAACAAATCCGTGCGGGTTGGGCCCAAAGCGGACAATATCATCATACTAATGTGGAATAGTGGTGGCGGTGGTACTATCTGTCCAGAACGGAAGGGAAGGAGTATGTCACATCAAGCACCTCGCCTTGAAACAATGAAAGTTAAAATAGCTCCCAAAGAAACCCAGCTGGGGAGAAGAATCAAAACTGCAACTATATATCATCTGGTACATTTAAAGAACCATGAAAAACACGGTAACAAAAACGAACCACGCTGATAAAACAACATAGTACTATTAATAACAGTAAAAATATTATCCTTCAAACTAATTTATTCAGTAAGGGTCTTCTGCATAAAAACAAGTGAAAATTAAAATGGATGAACTCAAAAACGGCTTCACATAGCACAAGCACAAGTTCTTCACACCAACTGTCTCCAACATGTTGATAGAATATTATCTCATGGAGTTTCTCAAGTCTTTTCATCCAGTCCACAAGAAAATTTCCGCCTAGGTGCGATTTATCCACCCAGGTGCCAATTATCCAGCTGGTATAATACAAAAAAAAGGTTAAGTTTTGAGATTGTACTAGTGTACAAATTCAGTTACCAAACCTACAAAAGAGCGGATTCACGACAAATGTCCACAATAATCTCAAGTCTTTATTTCAGATACTGCCATGATGTAGAAATCATTTTGGAGTTGAATCGCAAAGAAGTACTTTAGTAAGCTTCGGTCTATATTCAAACAATTGCAATTCAGTAGCACAATTTACCATCTAACTGGTCAATAGAAGAATTGCATCACATTTCTGTAAGCAGGTTGTATAATATTTGAGAGTTATTAGCTAAATCCAACACAAGCAACGAAAGGAACTGCTACCCTTATTTGGAATTGGCCTTCTAAACTCCATGATTTTTTTCCAAATTACTCCCTCCGTCCCGAAAATTATAGTTGCGTTTGGTGTTTGAAGGTCAACACAAGTGAACTTTGATCACATATTAATAGCAATCTAATCACCCTAGTGAAATTCAAAAAAAAAGCTAATATTCATAAATCACTAAATGGTTTACTAATAACATTTTTTTTTATTGAATTTTGCTTGAATGATCAGATTGACATTAATGTTTGATCAAAGTACTCTTATGATGACCATAAGAAGTCAAACGAGAATATTTTTCGGGGACGATGGAGTAATATATAGGGCACAGTGCACAAGGTGGCCTAAGCATATCCAAAGCAAGCAACAGCACATATACTAAAACCAACTGGCAACTACTATCTCAGTGCCACTAAGGCAAAACCTGTTAGAACGATCAACAGGCAACTTGTATGGCGTTCTACTTATAATTCTTGTCCATTAAAATAAAATAAAATAAAATATATCTTTCACTATTTCTCACTCTCAAAAGACATTAAACATTCGTGAAGATGTTTTTACTATCCAATTCTCCAATTGGGAGGACCAAACTAAACTAGACTAACGAGGTACCTCTTCATGTTCAATTTGAAGAACATAAGCAGTAGAAGATGTATGCACTACAAAGAGAGAGGTACTTGGCATGCCATACTGAGGGACAACCATTACTACGAAGGAGCTTTGAGCTACTATAATTTAAGGTTGATTTCATTATCCAAATGAAAATTTATAACTTGTTATTGATAGTATTATTGATGGTGTATCAATAAAAAGTTCCAGAATTTCATTAGTGCAACTAAATAAACGGGAAAATTACAAGTTCATGCAACGTACCACATCCTTGCTTACACCAAAGGTATTGTATTTATAAGTTACCACTTAAACCTAAAATTATTGCTCAAAATTCATTCGTAGAAACGGCAAAAAAAGTGTGAAGATCATTTTGGGACGGAGGTAGTAATTTACAGCAAAGAGAAACCATAAAACCCCTTCTTTTTAATGTAAATAGATAAAGAAAGAAAGAAAAAAAAGTATTTGTACAGAAAACAACAGCAACAAATTTTAGCATTTCATTATTTACATATAGTGTGTGCCACATACTAGTGATAAGAACAGAGCTGGTAAACGTTTATGGAATCTGGATCTGATGACTAAAGCAGAACAAAACCTAAAGCTTTCTGCAAATACTGTAGCAGAGTTCCTAAAAAAGGAAATCCAGAATAAGACACCTAAACATGAAGATTGGAAAAGGTGACAGCCAACCTACTATTAAGCTTGGAAATTGTCAGCAATGAATTTATATTTCATAGGCATCATAACAAAACATATTAAGGGAAAGATGGAAGTCACCTTAGTAGGATCTCTTTGAATACGGACTTAACATGGGCGCAGCAGCATGCGCGACAGCTCGTGCCCGGTGCAGGGTTTCCGCCCCATCCTCCTGCACCAGCAGTGGAGAAGTGATCGATTGCTATTCAAAATTATCTAAATTTTCCCCATCAGAAAGGTCATCCAAGGATCGGATCGGATGTCGACCGGGTAACGAAGGATTCCACCAATCCCTCCAAATCCTCTACAGAACTGAGATCCCTCTTGCGATTTATTGGTGACGAACTCGAGTGAGCATCCAAACTGTGTATACTCTTCTGCGAACCATTCAAGCAGCGACTTCCTCTCCTGAACCTCCAGTTCAGCATTGGTGACTGGATCCCGGAAGTTACTTTGATCAGATTCTTGTTCTTTGTTCAGGTACTTTATGACAATTTCATCCGTAGTTGTATTTTTAAGGGTAAACCGATGAATATCCAGATTTTCCCACACAATTAATATTTTGACAGCCCCCATTTCGAGAGCTTTGAGGGTATCATCCACACCAAACACATACTTTTCAGTGTCCTCACTAATTTCTTTAAAATACTTGCCAATAAGACGTTTCTCTTGTATAAATTTGACATTGGCAAGGACTTCTGCACACAGCTCAATCGCTTGATTAAAACCATTCTCTCCTCCATAAGAGACATCAACCACATTCAAGATTTTCGCCTGAAGACGAGGATCAAACATATCGGACTGACTCAGAACAGTCTTAAAATCAGCAGATCCAGCAAGTATAAGCCCTGAAACATTTGGCTGGCTGGTAGCAGGATTGATAAAGAACTGAATTGCAAGCTCAGCGGTCTTCCTCACATAGTTATGATGCTTCTCCATACGAAGACGATCAAAACGAGCAGCTGACTGCCCTCCTCTTCCATGCTTCTTTGGGAGGTCAACACTAAACTTGTGAAGCACCTCTCGTGTATTTCCACTCAATGTCCCAAAGAGGGTCCCGTTTCCATCCATTATAATGAAACCAAACTTAACATCAGATTCTAGAAGTTCACTGAGAGCTTCAGTATGGAACTTGTTGTCACAAAGATAAAGAGATGCATTTATGGACCTAAAGGGTTCAAAGTCAATAGTAACCTTCTTTTCTTTGCCATCGTCAGTGACAATAGTTCCAGTATAGAGGACAAGTCCATTCGTAGGAACTTTGTTGTACAGCTTGAGTCTCTGCTGAGCGGATGTGATAGCGCCTAGAACTGACTGCTGATTCACTCTGCTTTTGATATTAGAAGCAGTTCCGAATTCATCTCCAAGCATCTTGGTAGCACGGGATATTTGATCACGTGGAGGCATAATAAGAGAGATCATGCTGGTTCCATTACCTCGAGCAGCTTCCAAACCCTTGATAAGCTTCTTAATCTTCCATATCTCGATGTTCTTATTACTTTCTTGACCTGCCGCCATCTTAATAGACTAATCTTGACGAAAATAGACTACCTGCAAAATAAACATTATTTGTCCTCATTCTTTGAAAATACAAAAAGCATGTATTGAATTGCACTAAGGAATTGTGGATGCAAATCGGTCACGTAAATAATTATCCAAGCAATAGCAAAGATGAATATAGTAAATAACGTACAATTGAAGAAGCTAATCGAGAGTCCCCAATTGAGAATGAGCCTCAACGCTGGTTTACACATCAAATGCATTGGTTTTATCATTAGATTAAAACTGAAAAAAAAAAAAAAAAAAAACAATTGACTACAAACAAGGAAAAAACCTAATCACTAAACAGATTCAGTCCATAAATTAACAGAAAGCTCCACAATCAGTGGCGTATTCAGGATCTAAGGTGAGGGGGGGGGGGGTCAAATGTTTACCCAATAAAATTAAAAATCATACTATTCCAAACCATAATGAAACATATAATTTTATTTTCAGTACTAAGTTTTTCAACACTGATTCAAAATATGTATAATCAATAGCACATTTCAATAAATCTCAACAGCAGCAATGCCACGGGCCAAATACTAATACACTAACAAGGCCACCGGCCATAACAATACACTAACAAAGCCAGTGGTTATAACGATACACTATCCCTCTCACAGATACTACACTAACAAGGTCATCAGCCATAAACAAGTACACCACTAAAGACACATTAAAGAAACATACGTTCACAAAGCCACTGGCCATACACAGTTAGACCTATACAAGCAAGTGTTCCTACTTTCACATTTAATTTTTTTTGAATGATAGAATTGACTAGTGAAAAACTAAAGTCTTACTCTGCCTTCGGGACTCTTCTTCATCCTTTGAAGGACAATAAAAGATTTAGATATTTATCTCCAAATCAACAGCAAAGTTTAATATTCTTGACAAGTTCAGTCCGCAACATGAACCTTCGCTTTGCTACTCCAATTGCCCCCTCCCCCCACCACAATACTAAACAGTGCTATCTTTATTCCTGACTACAACCTATGTTACTCGGACACGCCAAAAACGGCGCCTTACCGGTGTGGATACGACACGATACGGATACATAATATGCACCGGATACGCCATTTTCACTCGGATACATACGGACGAAAACCTTTAGTTAATATTATGATAGCCTCCGCTGTGGGTCCAAGAAAGGGTTATCAATATGTTTGGCAGGATAGGAAGTCAAAACCTTTAGTTAATATTATGATAACCTCCGCTGTTGGTCCATTGTTTAAGAAAGCAATTGATGCTAGAGAAGTCCTCACCAAAGATGCGGATTATTTGGCAAACGTTTTTGGGGAAATAATATGATAAGACATATATATTTAGTTATTAATGTATCCCCGTACCCGTGTCCAAATTTAGGACGGTATCCCCGTGTCCACTTTTTATATAAATGGTGAATCCGATACTCGGATACGTACCCGTATCGAATACGTGTACCCGAGTCCGAGTAACATAGGCTACAACCATCTTGTTCAAAAAGTAAAATCCTTCGGTTTTTTTGCAGAAATCTTGACATGTCCCCAATAAATTCAACTTTGGAGACTTCATATAATTTAGAAGAATCAATACTCTTTAAAATAAAGGTTTCAGATTCTAAAACCCTAAATATTTTTGGATTTGAGGATTTTTTGAGATTAGAGACTAAGAACCGAATAGCCGACAAAGGAAGAGGAGAAGATACCTGTTCAAAGCGATGATGGTGGCGTGCGACTCTTCCCTGCTCGACTTTCGTTGCTCTCCTCACAATTGTAAAATCGCAAAGGGCAAACTGAACGTAGCAGCGGCAAACTAAATTATAAAGCGAAGGTGTGTTGGGTAAAAATTTACTTATATAGGTAGGGTTTAATGTAAAAAGAGGGTCAGTAATATTAACCACAATGAAACCCTAAACTAGAACAAAAATCAATAAGCACATTCTGATACGAGCACAATAGATAGTATCGAAAATCTAGAGTTGCTTATACAGATCCGATTTCATGCCAAACGAAATCATAAAAATCAAAATAAAATCACAGGCGGCAAATAAACGAACATAAACTCTAACTAGACCTAATTCACCAAAAAATCAACTCAATTTAAAACACGAAAACATGTATACAAATCAAGGAGAACAAACAAAGAACTAGGGCTTACCGCAACAACGAGCGCGAAAGGAAAACGGTAGCAGGAGATAGAGACGAGAGCTTTGGAATAATGAAGCAAGAACCTTAGGTCTAGTTTGTTTATATATAAGGGGAATAACGGTAGAGTTTAATCTTCCGTTTGCGTAGAGGACAAGGAAAGGAACTCGGAAAACGGTTAACCTGTGCCCTAATATTTGATTTTTTTTTTCAAATAATTCCATTTTAAATTAATATGTACCAGAATGACACTAGGGAAAATTTATGTGCCAAAATGACCACTTTTTATGAAAACGGTAGTGGTAGCACCGTTTTTAGCGAGAAAACGGCACTATCAGTGCCGTTTTTAGTGGACACCGTTAACTCCGTTTATTCCCTTCCCCTAACCTTGTACTGCTTTATATCTCCTTGACCCAAATGATCTTCTTCTTCACCTGTGTTCCCCTTTCAGTAGCAACCACCCCCACTTCCATATTTTCAATCACATCCAGCCTCTCTCTCGTCTCACTTCCACTGCCCCTTCTCATCCCTTCTTAGCAGTGGCCATCGTCTTCTAGATCTGACCATTGAAGTTACTTGATTTTTTGGGGGTTAAATTGAAGAGATCTGATTAAGTAATTCCTGAACATTTTGTGATGTGAGCTTTGATCTTATTTTATATAGATCGGAGAGATGGGGGAGCAAGGGGTGGGTGTGCGTTGGAGAGGAGAGGAGTAAAACGGTTTCTCCCTGTTGATATTTTTACCCAGATTATTGAGGAATCTTGGAAGGAATCACAATGGCAAATATCCAATTATATTTCAAACTCAACCTTCCCTCTGCGTTTCAATTTTTTGTTTTTTTTATTTGGGTGGTTTTGTGTCACTCTTGGTTGATGACTTTTTTTTTTTAATTTTAATATTGGCAGTGATAGTATTGGCGATACTGATGGCCGGAGGGAGTACATTAAATACTCCCTCCGTCCCGGTTTAAAGTTCTTAGTTAAATTATGCACGCTTATTAAAAAACTGAGGTAAAAACAATAGAAATGAGTCAACTTTTGTGAAGGATATAAATGTCCAACACTATTCATAAAGCAAGTGGGTGAAAGTAAGTTAGGTAAGTAACGGTTTCTTTTTTAATTAAATGAACTTTTTGAGGGCAAAATTCTCCAAAGCACTAAATTTTTTCTATTTATGGAATAAAACAACTAAAAACCAAACTGGAACAAAAAAAGAAATAAGAACCTTAAAGTTTTTTTATAATTTGAAATCTTTTTATAATTAATTTGAGGGTTTTGATTTGAAAACAAGGCAATATTTACAAAGCTAACGTTTTATTCAGACAACGCCGCTTTTTTTTTTTTTTTTTTTTTTTTTTTTTACTTTCTTTCTTAGAAGCAATTTTTCCCCTTTGACCACATGTAACCCTTATCAAATCAAAAAGTGGGAGAAGGGAAGAATGAGAGTGCATATTAAGAAAAGTGATGAGTGGGAAATGGGTTGTGAGAGGGAAGAAGTGTATGACAAATGGGACCTATAGTAAATGTGTGAGGGGGAAAAGTTAATGACAAGTGGGGATCACAATTTATGTATGGGGATGTGAGTGGAGAAAGTTTTAAATTTATAACCATTTTAGGAAAGGTGAAGCAATCAACGGGACATCCATTTGGGTAATAAGTGAAGCTTCAAATGGGACGGATGGAGTATTTTTTTTCTTTCATCAAATTTTATTCTGGCTCTTTGATCTCTATTTTTTTTTCTTTCCACGATATTATTGTTCTTTTTTCCTTCTTTATCAAGTCTGTCGCCCAATGTCTATGGTGCCCATTTATGACCCCTATACATTCCACGACAATTCTTCTTATTCTTTGTCATCTTAAACTTTCTTCTTCCATTTCTTAATTTTATTTCTTTTCTTGAAATCAGTAGATTATATTATTATATCAACTTTTTTTTTTCCTTTTTCTTACAATCAAATTTTATTTCTTCTTAACATCAATATTTTTCTTTCTTCGTCATTGTGACACAAAATTATACCAAAAACCCTTCGTCATTGCAACGTAAAATTCCCTCCATAGTACCGAACAAAACCAAACCTTTTGTCTTTGTAGCACCAATTCCGCCTTTGTAGCGACCAAACACCCAAAATTCTTCGTTGAGACATAAAATCGTCTTGCGACGTAGTCGATGAAACGTTCAAAGTAAACGCCATTCCAACCTAAAATCGTCTTGCGACGTGGTTGGGACGTAAAGTCAACGTCATTGCCGCGTAAAATCGTCTTGCGACGTGGTTGCGACGTAACATCAATCTCACAAGTGAGGGGTGCAACCCCTACTTGTACAAGTTAAATTACAAGGTGATAACACGTGTTCGACCATTCTTCTTCGCTCGTTCGAAGCTCGGTTCATCTCATACTTTCCAAGATTGGACTCTCCTATCGGCCGTCCATCTTGCGGGGGCATATTAAGGATATAGAATCCTTGTATATTTACAATTGTATTGTATTATTTACTTTCCTTATATTACTCTCATTCTCCTTGAAATATTTACTTTCCTACTAGGTTTAGAATTGTATAGATTTCCTTATTTCATGTAATCTAGAATAGTCTAGACTAGCTTAAGAAGTACTCCACCTACTTGTATAATGTAAGGATTTTAAGGCCCAAACACAATTGCTTGATTGATAAAGATGAAAGCACAAAATAACAAAATAGCAAGAACGGAACAAAATTGAAAAATAGATGAACACAAGAGATTTTACGTGGTTCACCAACTTGGCTACGTCCACGGGCGACGGAGAATCAATTCACTATAATCAAGAAGAGTACAAGGAGAAACAAGGTGAAAACCTTTCACACAATCTCACAATCTCTCACAATATTGAATAACCTAGCTTTTCTATCAATCTCTTTCAAAGATCTATACAAAGTCAAAAGAATAGGTCTGGAGGCTTGTTTATATTTATACACAAGATATAAACCCAACCCTAGTTTCAAGGTCTAATTCCATGTTTAAATGATGTTTTGAAGCTTGTTCCCATGGCCCATGTCTGTCGTCCAGTATTTTGCTCCTGACCACTTTGTCTTTCCATGCAATAAACATGAATTAAACTTGATTTACGGGTTTGAGTCATAAAACAAAATTTGTTCCTAACATGCTAGGGAAAATTCTCATTCCTTTGAAATATTTTTGTGACCTCATAAAGGACCATTTTCCATTTTTTGATTCAAGTGCATGCCCTCAAAACTGAAGCTGTCCTGTTTCTGACATCTCCTGTTTCTGGCATTGATGTCGGAAGTGTTTTGAAACCTCTAAGCTTGTTTTATGGACTTGAAACTTCTCATGATTCATATTTGACATGTTATATTCAACTTTCATGTTTCGAGTTTCTCCATATTTGCATGTCTTGATAATGTAAATTTCGAATCAAAATGAAATGTGCTCTGTTTTCCTGTTCTGGGCAGATTTGACCTCTGTTTTCTTTCCATGATTTGAGCATGAAACAATAATCCATAAATCCCATGAAAATTCAATTATGTTATACCTCTGTTTTCTTTCCATGATTTGAGCATGAAACAATAATCCATAAATCCCATGAAAATTCAATTATGTTATCTAACATGTTGGGAGTAAGTCCCAAGTTTTGTTTCTGGATTTGGATTATTTTTGGACAGGTATATTAACATGACAATTTGCAGTAGTCCTTGAACCTCAGGAACAACCCTTGCTCGGACATTCATTTGTTATGGGATTTGTCTACCATTTTTATAATCTTTGTATAAATTGTATATAACCCCCTCTCCCCTTTACATGTTTTACTTGTCTATGTGATTCAAACCATTTTCAAAACCAAACGGGAATCCTCCCAAACCGGTTCCCGGTTGCGATCAAATGAATATACCTAGACTAGGAGATTTCCATTTGCACATAAACACACATTTTTCTTAAGTTAGGACATAAAAGGCATTTTCAAAAGGCATAAAATGAAGCGTAGGCGGAAGCATGCTAGAGACCGAAAGGGCGAGCGGAGTGCCTAACACCTTCTTCTCTCGTAACTTAGCCCCCGAACCCACTTCTTTTTTCAAATAAAAAAGTTTTATCTCTATTTTCCTTAATAAAATGAGGTGGCGACTCTTCTTTCCAAAACCAAAGTAGGGAAACCATTGAGAGGACGCGAGCGCGGATTACGGTTCGAGCACGGGCTCTCACTGTGGCGACTCTGCTGGGGACATTTTCAAAAGTGGGCTAGACTCAAATGTGTGTTTTCTGCAATTATTTGCTTTTGCCTTGTATATATTTGTCCTAACTTTGTTTTGCAGGTTTTTCCCTTATATTTGTGTAAATATAAAAACAAAAAAATAAAATATATATGCTTTTCTTTTTTTCAAAAAATCATTTTTCAAAATAGAGACCTCACACACATTCACATTTTCGAACTTGCGACTTAGCAACCGTACAAACCTTAGGGGGTGTAGCCCGGTGAGTGAAGGGGGGTCACCGATTCCCCGATAGGGCTCCCGGTTTACATTCACGCCCCAAAGCACGGTTACTTGTCATCGCTGCGGGTGTAAGCCACATGCAAGCCAACCCTCCAAAGCCTCGATGTCCAAATTTTCAAAATGACACGTCCTTGACTTTGAGCCGGTTTTTGTCTAGTAATTTCTCTTCAACCCTACGCATTCCTGAAAAGGTTATCAACAACCTAAAGTGTGGATATTTTGGAATAGTTGGGTTGACCCGAAATTATCAAGACCTTCCCATAAACCGTAACACGAATGGTGGATCCCCGAAAGAGGTGGATCCCCGAAAGAGTATAGGCCCTTCGATAGGGGCTTCGGACGGCCATTAGTACAGGTGCAAAACATTGGTCCTATAATTTGGAGACGGTATCCACTATTCCAGGATTGAATAATCGAACGTGTCAAAACAAAGAAAAGTGCTTGTCCGGCTTCCTAGGTTTTTGTGCGTTGCTTGCGCTTCAACCTTTCTCGAAAATGATTTTGTTTCAAAGTTGTATACTTTTTCTTCTCTTTGTTCTTTTATTTTTGTACATAAAAGAAAGCCCATTTCAAAATTTAAAACATTCTTTTTCATCCATTCTTGTAGAGGGAGAATCTCGCTTCTTCTTCTAGCGTGACATTCAAGGTCTCTTCCAAGCACTACTTTGTTCAAGCTCTATTCCGACTTCTCTCAAATCATTAGGCCGAAGAAGGGAATGATCAGGGGTTTGTGCCACCAGTAGGGCTTCAAGCATGGTTAGATCAGAATTTGAAAGCTCACACTGAGGAATTGATGGAATGGATGAGCGTTCATCTAGATGCGTCTTTAGCTAATTGCGTCCAAACACACATGGGTGGTGAGAAACAGAACAGTCAAGGATGGAATGAGAATGAAGTGAATATCACCGATCCAGGCAAAACTGCCCAGCAAAATGACCCCATGTCGCTATCCAAAATGCCATCCCTACAAAACCAAACATCAAAATTGACCCATCTCAATTCCCTCCCGACTATAATGCCTACCTTTAATATATGCAAACCCTCCATCCTGATGGTGTGTACCCCACTGGGCCTTTTTCCAAATCAAGGGGCTTCCCAGGCCCAAGGTTTCAATTTCATTCCCCAAACAGAGGCCCTTAACAATGGCATCCCGCAGCCTCCTCTCACTAAACAGGACCTCGAGATCAAGGAGATAAATGAGATGTTAAAGGCTATTATAAGTAAGGGAGAGTTCTCTACGGATTCTCTGAAATTGGCTCCATCTGCGACCCTTCCGTACAATTTCAAGATGCCTGATGTGGAGAAGTTCGATGGTACCAGTTGCCCCTTGGCTCACCTGAAGTCGTATGCCCACACCATGCAATCTCGCGGGGCAAGTGCAGCAGCAATGGCCTCAAATTTTCACTTGACTTTAGTTGGACCGGCAAAACAATGGTTTATGACTGTGGACGCTAGCTTGATTGATGATTGTCCAAGCTCGTAGATGAATTTCAAAAACGATACAAGGATAATTCTGGTTGGGAAAAGATCCACCGTGATCTCGATTCCTGTGCCCAAAGGGAAAAGGAATCATTCTCCGAATTTACTAGTAGGTGGAGAAAGAAGGTTGCACAAACCTTAGACAGGCCCGACAGTGCCGAACAAGCCCGTATCTTTCTCAAGAACTGTAGATACCCCGGGGTCGAGCACCACGGCTTTAGGGTAGAGCGCGTGAGTGGGTCCTAGGATGTCTAATTGTGTTTTAAGAGTCGCCACCTATGTTTTAGAGGAACATAAGAAAAACCTAATGTTTATAAGCCTAAGTTTGATTTGTGAAAAACAGAGATTCTTTGGGATGAGGGGTTCGGGGGTTAGGTTACGAAATGGGAAGTACTTAAACACCCATTTCGCCCGAGCAACGTCGGTCTTGCTTGTTCATAATTCACTTTTGATATAAATGTGTTCTTCCTATTTGAATGATGATAAAAGAGGGGGCTTTTGAAGTTTAAAATGTAGGGAGATAACTCCTAGGCCAATTCAATGTAATGAAAGGACCATTGGTGTCATTTCCCAAATGGTTTTGGGGTGATTGCACATTTGATTAAAGAAGAAGAAGAAGTAGAAGAAGAGGAAAAAGAAGTAAAGTTAAGACATTGTTTACCTATAATATCCTTCAAAGGGAGCCTTGGAGAGAATATCTTTAGCAACTTGTCTAGAGTCTTTGTTTGTGGAGAGAGTTTTGAGGTGTAAGAGTAAAAAATCCAAGGTCCTCTCCAATGATGGATTGGAGAGGTTTTTATAGTTGAAAAAAGGGGAGTTTTTGGAGCCAAAATCAGTCACAAAGAAATCTTTTCCGGGCAAAATTATGTATAATGAGCAAGGGAGAGATTCTTGGACAGAATATGTAACTGACACGCCCCTGAAGCGCGCGCTTCTTACCTAGGTGGCGAGTGGCGCACGCGTCTGGCCTCAAGAGGCGGAGGCGCGCGAGTCTAAAAAACACTTTTTGACAGAATGGACAAGAAAGTTAGAACTATTATTCAGTTTGGTCCCTGTACTTAACGGAGCTCATCTGGAACTTAGCCAAAGTAATAGAAACTAACAGGAAACACTTAAAATAGGGAGAAACACAAGATCAAGTGTGCAATCGGGGTGAGCGGTCCAAGGCGGGGTGTCTACAGAGCCCTTCGGCGGCGTGAATTGCGAAGCAAACGCGCCGACGAAAGAACAAAACATCCGCCTAGGACATCACCAAGAAAAAGAAAAGACTCGATGAAAGCAGGAATTTGAAGTTTGCGAAGGATAGGGGTGCTATCCCTGTGTGAGCGACTTTTGCTGATGGAATAGGTACGGTGGTTTGAGGCGGCCCACCGTGGCCGTAGTTTAAAAAAGGGTGTGGTGGCTTGAGGCGGCCCACCACGGCCGCAGTTTGAAAAGGGTGTGGTGGCTTGAGGCGGCCCACCACGGACGCAGTTGAAAAAGGTGTGGTGGCTTAAGGCGGCCCAACACGGCCGCAGTTGAAAAAGGTGTGGTGGATTGAGGCGGCCCACCACGGCCGCAGTTTAAAAAGGGTGTGGTGGCTTGAGGCGGCCCACCACGGCCGCAGTTGATAAAAGGTGTGGTGGCTTGAGGCGGCCCACCATGGCCGCAGTTGAAAAGGGTGTGGTGGCTTGAGGCGGCCCACCACGGCCGCAGTTTGAAAAGGGTGTGGTGGCTTGAGGCGGCCCACCCACAGGCGGCCCACCACGGCCGCAGTTTGAAAAAGGTGTGGTGGCTTGAGGCGGCCCACCACGGCCGCAGTTGAAAAAGGTGTGGTGGCTTGAGCTTGAGGCGGCCCACCACGGCCGTAGTTGAAAAGGGTGTGGTGGCTTGAGGCGGCCCACCACGGCCGCAGTTTAAAAAGGGTGTGGTGGCTTGAGGCGGCCCACCACGGCCGCAGTTTATTTGATGAAGAGATGGTGCTCATTGTGGGAGAGGCTTTTGGGAGTCCTTTATGGGGACTGCTGTGGCGCTCATTGTGGGAGCGCTCATTGTGGGAGCGGCTTTCGAAAGTCCGTTGTGGGGACTGCTGTGTTGCGGCTTTGAGAGTCCGTTGTGGGGACTGCTAGCGGCTTTTGAGAGTCCGTTGTGGGGACTGCTGTGGCGCTCGTTGTGGGAGCGGCTTTTGAAAGTCTGTTGTGGGGACTGCTGTGGCGCTCGTTATGGGAGCGGATTTTGAAAGTCCGTTGTGGGGACTGCTGTGGCGCTCGTTATGGGAGCGGCTTTGTCGGTCTGAAGTCTGCTGGGGAAGACTTGATTGCCGTGGAATGTGATTGTTTGACTCTATGGGGATGTGGGTGTAGACACAGTTGACTGCGGAGCGCTTTCTGCTGGGGATGAATTGCCGAGATTGACTTTTGAAAATTAAAGCAGGAGACCCTAACTGATTTTAGTGAGGATTTCTATCCTACTTTCAATTTCAGACATGCCTTAAGGGCGGACCAAATTAAAGTGTGCCCAACTGGGTGCCCAAGGATTGGGGCGGCGTCTTGATTTGGGCTGGAATTCCTTGCATAGCTTTCCTGACAAGGTCTTTTCTGGAATAGTCCTGACTTGGGAGGTGCGCGCCTCCTCCTGTTGGCCTGTAATGCGCGCGCTTTTCGTACCGTAGGCGGGTGGCGCGCGCGTCTGGGGGGCGGAATTCTGGGCTTGACATTTACTGGCCAAAAGATCCCCCAACAGCTATAATATCAGCTTCTGTTCGACAATTTGATTCCAACAGCTCTTTTCTGCCATTTTTGAACAACATTTTATTGCCCAACTTTGCTTGTAATCTTCTTTCCCATAGCTTCCAACTCTTTCATTCTTGGTACCAAAGTTGTTGGTGAATATGAGAAGGACTTGGATACTTTTGTGTATTCTTTAAAGACCCATCCCAAGAAAGCCTTCGTCAAAGACTTTGGATTCCGTATCCTTTTCACATTACGGACTTTGAAGCCGGACTGGGATTTTTTGAAGGCTGGTGCAGCCTTTTGGGATTGTGATAGCCACACCTTCAATTTCTCGGCAAATAAGATGGTGCCGACCGTTGATGACTTCAGGCCCATCTTGGCATGTCTTTGACCGGCCGGATTGCCGTCCCTAAATATCACCGCGGTGCTGTTGATTCTTGGGTCGACCTTTTGAACCTCCATGTTGAAGAGGTGAAGAAGATGTTGCATGGGACCGTTGTTGACATAACGGAGCTTCCAATGTTTTTCAGCTTGCATTCGGAGGACCCGATGGTTCAGTCCTTCAAATGGAATGCCTTGGCGGTTTGTCTTCTCAGCGAGGTTTTGTTCGTGACACCCCTTGGGACTGCTGATGCGCAGTTAGCTGAGATTGTCTTGCAGGCAAAGGAGCAGCGATTTAGCATAATCCCTCTCATAGTGGGGGAAACCTTGCATGGCCTTGATGAGTTACATCGGACGGGTGAAATGAGGCGAGGAAGCCCCTTGCTTTTGACTATATGGCTCCGGGAGCATTTCAGGATTTATTCTCAGGATGGTGATCTGTCCCCTTTTGCGGTTCATAGGAGAAGACTGTTGACCCGGGACTTAACCGAGGATGGTTGGAAGACATTCTTTGCGTCTCGGGTATCGGCTGACATTGAGTGGTGTCCTCTCTCTTGGGGTCTTCGTCCTTTCGTGGAAGGGACTTTTGGTTTTCAGCATGTGGTTTTGCCTGGGTTGCGAGATTCTTCTTTTTACCAACCAGAACGGGTATTAAGGCAGTTTGGCCGTCAACAGATAATTCTTTTTCCGAGGAACGGGATGCTTCGTCCGGTTTCTTATATGGGCCCGGACTTCTCGAGTGAGCTTCAGTCGGCTTGAGGAAATGATCGCAACCGGTGGGCCTCTGCTCCTCTGCATCGGGGTAGTATCTTTTTTCCTGAGAGTTACTTGGATCACTTGTTTGGTACCATTTACCGCGGCATCACTTGGGTAGACACTCTTCGAGCTGAGTTGCTGGGAAAAGACTTTGAGCCTAGCAGTGCTTTGAGATACAAGGAGGCTGCGGCTGATTCGAATAACATTCTAGCTGACCCTTTTGGTGCTCCCTTGGATAACTTTTATGCTCGGAGGCGAGTCGCTGCGCAGAAGGTCTCGGTGTTCCTAGGCCTCCCAAGAAGAACAGGATTGAGAGCCGTTCGGGTGATCTTTCAAAGGCTAAGAGAAAATTAGATTTTTCCTAGTACCCCAAGAGATTGCAATTAATAGACCACTTGTTAGGATTTAATGTTTTATTGTCTTTTATTGCTCAATAAATCCGTTGTAATGGTAAAAATAATTCAGTGAATGAATAAGAATTGTATCTTTTTGCTTTGAAATGATTTGGGTATTTTGTTTATGTTTTAGACCGCACCCGAAGGTTGCCTACGTTCCTCCAGTTGAGAGGCTCAGGTCTCCGTAGTTCAAACAAACGAAGACCATTTTTTTTATATATTTTTTTGTGTGCACCCTGTTTTTTGCCTAGACCGCCCTTTTGGGTTTTCAATCTAGCGGGCTTCTTTTTTGCATGTGCTCTAATTTTTGCCTAGGCCGCCCTTGCGGGTTTTCAACCTAGCGAGTTTTTTTTTTTTTGATGGTCTTCTTTTATTAAGCATAGAATCTCTTCAGCTTGTCGAGGTTGACTTCCTTCGGCAGCTGATCCCCATCTAAATCCACGAGTCGGACTGCACTGCCGCTTAGTATCTTCTTGACCACGTACGGACCGATCCATCGGGGTCCCCATTTTCCGAGGGGGTTCATGGCATTAGGAGGATGTTGTCTTAAGACCAAATCTCCCACATTGATGTTTCGAGGCTTCACTTTTTTGTTGAAAGCCCTTGCCATTCTTTGTTGATACGCCCTTGTGCTTTCGAGTGCCCTTAGCCTCTTCTCGTCGAGTAAGGCTAGATGCTCATATCGACTTTGCATCCAGTTGACCTCATTGACTTGGTTCTCAAGGAGGACTCGTAAGGATGGTACTTCAAGTTTGATCGGGAGTACCGCTTCGGAACCATAAACCAGTGCATAAGGAGTTTCTCCTGTTGCTGACCGTATTGAGGTGCGGTAGCCCCACAATGCTAATGGTAGCTTCTCAGGCCAATCTCTTCCTGTTGAAGCCATTTTCTTGACGATAGTCTCAATTGTTTTGTTTGCTGCTTCGACCGCACCATTCGCTTGAGGACGGTAAGGAGATGACTTGTGTTTGGTAATCCTGTACTCTACCAGAAGTGCATCCATTTCTTTCTCGAAGTGAGAGCCGTTGTCGGAGATGATCTCGTGAGGCACTCCATATCGGCACATGATATGAATCTTTACGAATTCGGCCACTTTCTTGGCGTTGAGTACCCGATAAGCCTGTGCTTCTACCCACTTTGTAAAGTAATCAACGGTCACTAAGACAAATGATTGCCCATTGCTTCCAGTAGGATGAACTTTGCCGATTATGTCTATACCCAACAAGAGAAAGGCCATGGTGTGGTCATGTTGTAAAGTTGTGAGGGTGGAGCATGTTGCAGATTAGCGTGGAATTGGCATTTGGCGCACCTTTTGACTTTCTTAAGGCAGTCTCGTTCCATAGTGCTCCAATAGTAACCAATACAGAGTATTTTCTTGACTAGCATAAGCCCATTCATGTGGGGTCCACACTCACCTTCGTGTACTTCACACATTATCTCTTAAGCTTCGGTCTCGTTGGCGCATAAGAGATTTATCCCTTCGTGGTGCCTTTTGTAGACTCGGTCTCCGATTAGTACATATCGAGAGGCTAGCCTTTGCAGCGCCATTTGAGACTTCTTATTGCTATTCTCGGGATAAGTGCCATTTCTGAGAAAATTCATGATATCCAAATACCACGGGGGTTTTGCCTGGACCTCGTTGATCTCGATGCCCATGCAGTATGCCGGACTGTTCCTTCGGGAAATTTTAAAGGGCTTCACCATTTTACCCTCGGGCATTTCAACCAATGAAGCTATGGTGGCCAATGCATCGGCGAAGCGATTCTTATCCCCTTGGTAGGTAATTGAAGGTGATTTCTTGAAACTGTTCAACTAATTCCTCGAGATGTTGACCATATCGTTGTAGAGTTGAGTCTTGAATCTTCCATTTTCCAGATGTCTGATTGATGATGAGTAAGGAATCACCAAACACTTCTAGACTCGTGACATTTCTCTCGAGGGCCGCTTCGAGCCCCGCTATGCATGCTTCGTACTCAGCGATGTTGTTGGTGGCCTCAAATTCAAGACGAATAGCGATTGGAGTATAAATGTCTTTTGGATCGACAAGTAACATCCCTATGCCATATCCATGATTATTGGCCGCGCCATCGAAAAAAAGTTGCCACTTATTTTCCTCTGTCGTAGCGCAAATTAAATGCTCGTTGGGGAACTGTACATCTTCCCCCTTCACTTCGTCACACGGGAATTTGGCAAGCTGATCACTGAACACTTTCCCCCTGACGGATTTTAGTGTGACGTAAGTGATATCGTAGCCGGCGAGCATGAAATACAACTTGGCTATTCTTGTTGACATGAAAGGCTTCTCGAAGATGTAGCGGAGTGGGTCCACTTTTGCTACCAACTTTATTGGGAAGGCTTCCATGTAATGTTTGAGCTTTTGAGTCACCCAAACTAATGCCGCACAAGACTTTTCTAAGACAGAGTAGTTCTTCTCGGCTCCTTGAAACCGTCGGCTGACAAAGTAGATAGCATTCTCTTTTATGGAGTCTCGTTGCTCTTGTGCTAACATAGCCCCTAGGGATTCATCATGACAGTGAGGTACAGCAAGAGAGGCTTCTTTTTGTGCGGTGGAACCAAAACTGGAGGGCAAGTCAAGTAATGCTTTACTTGGTCGAAGGCTTCTTGGCAAGCGTCGGTCCATTCTAGAGCCACATTCTTCTTGAGTAGCTTGAAGATCGACTCACACATGGAAGTGAGTTGGTGCACAAACCGACTGATGTATTGAAGTCTGCCCATGAAACCTTTGATTTCTTTCTGCGTCGTTGGAGGAGGCATGTCAATGATTTCCTTAATCTTGGAGGGATCGGCTTCAATTCCCCTCTCAGTGACCATGTAACCGAGAACCTTTCCTCTGATGACCCCAAAAGTGCACTTTGCAGGGTTGAGCCTTATCTTGTGCTGTTGAAGTCTTTCGAAGAATTTGCGGAGATCGATCAAATGTTGACCGTCGGTCCCTTTAGAGTGGATGATCATGTCGTCTACGTAGACCTCGATCTCTTTGTGAATCATATCATGGAATAGATCCGTAACAGCCCTTTGGTATGTAGCCCCAGCGTTCCTTAACCCGAACGGCATGACTGTATAGCAGAAGGTGCCCCACGGCGTTGTGAAAGCAGTCTTATGTTGATCCTCTTCGGACATGAGAATCTGATTGTAACCAGCAAAACCGTACACAAATGAGCGGACTTCATAGTTGGCCGTTGAATCGACGAGCATGTCGATGTTTGGTAGTGGAAAATCATCCTTCGGGGAAGCTTTGTTCAAATCTCGGAAGTCCACACAAACCCAAACCTTGGCGTTTGCTTTTCTGACTGTCACAATGTTGGTTAGCCAAGTCAGATATTCAATGACTTTGATAAAACCCACACTGAGGATCTTTTCAATCTCTTCTTTGACTTGCAGGGACCATTCTGGCTTGATCTTCCTGAGCTTCTGCTTTACTGGCTTGGCATCCTCTTTGATCAGAATTCTGTGCTCCGCTACCCTTTTGTCCAAACCCGGCATGTCTTTGTACGACCATGCGAATACATCCACAAATTCTCTGAGTAGTGCAGTCAATCTGTCTCTGTCTTCCCCCTTGAAGAAGCTGCCTATCTTCGTTTTTTTCGGCTCTTCGTTGGTACCCAGATTAACAACATGCAATTCTTCGTCATCCCCTGGACCATTTCACCACGACAACGGACCTGTTGAGCTAGTTCATTTAGGTATGTTAAGTTTTCGTGGTCTATTTCATCATAATTTGAATAGTTATTAACTAGTTCATTAAATTCATTATTAGTTAATTCATCATTCATGATGTTTGCAATCTCGGGGTACTCAGAAATATCGAATTTTTCATTAGCAAAGAAAGGAAACACACGCTCGGCTATGGCCTCCATATCTTCTTAGGTGAGGGTATTAGAAACACTCTCGGACTCGAAAGTAAGTGTGAGCCGCCCTTCCTTTGTTGCTGTGCGGGGTATGCAACCCATTTCTCAGACTAAGAATTCCTCGGATACCACAGGCCCTTTTGTGGAATACCAGTTGTTGATCGGCTCGGATCTTGGCGGGATCTCACTGATGGTCTCCTTTATGATGACGGTGTCGTGGATGGCGTTAACTTGGCATTCATCCAACAACAACAACAACAACAACATTACCCCAGTGCCGCAAAGGCTCCCACCTATGGTGGGGTAAGGGGGGTCGGATGTACGCAGCCTTGCCCCTGTATTAAAGTATAGAGAGGCTGTTTCCAGATGACCCATGATGAAAATTGCGTCGAAAATTGCATGGACTGACTGCTGCTTCATCACAAAGAAGCGCAGATAGTTTAGTGACCCATTTTGCTTTATTCCATCATATTCCCAAGCCAAAAAATAGTGAGTCTTTGGCTCCATCGGAAATGATGGAAAGTAACTTGGCATTCATCCATGATGGCAAAATCTTCGAACATGGAGGCTAGATCGGACAGTCCTTCCCCCACGGTAATTTCTATCTCGGACTCTATGGTCACATTCTTACCCCACCACTCTCGGGGTGACATTGGAATAGGCTCCCTTTCTTGTGTCGGCATTTCACAATAGGAGAATATCTCGAGACTGGGCTTTCTGACGCCCTTGTTATTAACCCATGGCTCGGGAAAGATCATGTACGGAACTTCTTCCCCTTGGCGGACAAAATAACCGTTCAACGTCTTACGGTAGGGCCTCAAATTAGGGACCTCATAATGATGGCCTTACTTACGGGCTCGGGCCTTTTCATTTATGACGGCTTGCTTGTGTTTCAAGTCATCTATGGAAGGTTCATATCCCAAACCGAATGTGTTCTTGACAAAAGGGACCTCAATCGGTTGTTGTCTCCCTTGTTGATATTTCCCTAGGCCTAAACCAGGGAAGTAGTTCATGTTCTTCATCATGCGGAGGACATTTCGATTGCCGTCCGTTTCCCCCTTCTCTGTCAATGGCGTTGATTGAGACGCCAGAGAGAGTAGAGCCTGGCAAACCATGCTGAATTTGGTGGATGGGTTCACCTTTTTGTGGATAGTGATGTTTTCTGCCATGACGGTCACTATTTCATCACCATTTCTGAACTTGACACACTGATGGAGAGTCGAAGGAACGGCATTAGAATTGTGTATCCACGGTCGGCCCAAGACCAAATTGAATGAGGCAGGTACATCGAGTACTTGGAATGGAATGGACATGACCATGCTCCCAAACTCAATGTCTATTTCCACCATGCCCATGACTGTTCGGGCAGTGCTGTCGTAACCTCGAATCACTTGAGTAGAAGGTTGAAAATCAGAGCTTTTGAGCCCCAGTATGCCCATGACTCGGCTAGGCATTAGGTTAAGTGCGGAACCACCGTCAACCAGAACCCTTGAGATAGGTCTCCCCCTTGCTCTCACTTTGAGATAAGTGGCTTCATTGTGGTCGGAACCAAATGGCGGGAGATCCATGTCGGCAAAAGTGATGACATTGCCGAAGTGTATGTGGCCAATCATTGCTGTGAGATCTTTGGGAGATGTATCCAGTGAGATGGAAGTGTCATCGACATTCTTGATGATGAGGTCTCGATGTTTCTTTGATGATGCAATAAGGTCCCAGATGGATATGTTGGCTTGAATCTTCTTTAGTTGTAATAACAAAGGATCTTCGGGTATATCGCGTGTTTGCGATCTTAGAGAGGAGATGTTGGTTGCTGCAGTGTTGGGAGGGATTGCGCTCGCTGTTACCCGACCGTTGCGAGTGAGCACGTTCACGGTCCCTTGTAGCTTCTTCTTCCTATTCTCTAAGACTTCCCTCATAATCTCATCGTAAGTCACAACGTAACAAGAATTATCAAATTTATTCATATCATCAGAGCCCTCATTCACAAATGGTATCGAATGAGTGGTCTCCCCAAATTATACTACCTCTATTACATTAACATCTTCACCATTGGGTACTATGAACTCTTTCCTAGCTATGAGATCTTGGATGGTGTTGCGTATGGAGAAGCAATCTTCGGTAAGGTGACCGGTGAATTGATGGTAGTCACACCACTTGTGGTGGGCATGACTGGGACGGAGCGGTTGTGATGGCTTGTACCCTTGGAGAGGGGTGATTTGTCCCTTGGCCTTTAGAGCTTCATAGGCCTCGGTGATGGTCATGCCATTGAGAGGAGTGAAGACGCGGTCATTTTGGAACCTCTTGCCTTGTGGTGGGGGGGGGAACCTTCTGTAATTCCCTTTGTCAGTAGTAACGGCGTTGACAGAAGCCTCTTTGTTTGAACTAGAGGCGGCCTTGTAACGTAAAGTAGGAGTGGCTTTCTTTATCTCCTTAAGCAAGTCATCCATGTGTACCCCCACCTCATACATTTGGGAGAAGTCGGAGTAGCAAGCCCCACTTAGGTGGGTGCGGAGATCAATCTTGAGACACTTGAGAAAGATGTCCATTTGCTCTTTTGTGTTTGCTCCTTGTGAAGTCGATGAAGGACTCGTTGTCTCTTTGAGTAGTGTTCTCTAGCTCTTTCCTTGTGGGCCGGTGAGTGGTGTTGCCTTGATATTGATTTTTTAAGGCAAGCATAGCAGTGTCCCAATCAAGACGGACAGTGAGCAGGAGAGTAGCATACCAATCCTTTGCCGCCCCCTCGAGAGTGAGGGGAAAGCATTGAGCCATAACCTTGGGGGAGACCTTCTTCGGAACCATAGCCCAAATGTAAGTCTTGATGTGAGCCATTGGATAAGAGTTGCCCTTGAATTTGCTGATGTCGGGCATTTTGAACTTATCGGGAAGAGCGGCCATAGTACTCATGAGGATGGATGATTGATAGAGCCTTGTGTCGGAGCCTTTCCCCATGTTGAGCCCATTGAATTTTTGGTCGATGTAGGCCATGATGGAATCAACCATTTTGTGGTCGTTGTTGTCGGTGCTTGGTTCCCCCATCTTTTTGGTACGAGCACTAACATACGGGCTTTCAAATAACCCTTTAGTCCATTCGGACTCCTCATTGTCATTCACCCCCTTATTCTTGGAGAGCTTAAGGAGCTTGGCTTTCAATTTTTCAACCTCGGCCTCATGGGCCGCTTGTTGGCCATCAACATGAGCTTGCCATAAGTCTTCCTTGGTTTGGGCCTCTTGGTTAAGAGTATAGACTTGTTATTGGAGTGCTTGAACCATGGCAGAAAGCTGTTCGAGAGTCATGGTGTTGGAGTTGGAGTTGGAGTCACCGGCCATTGTTGACGTAGAAGCTGTTGGAGTGATCGGTTCACGGACAAGCCTGTTGGACGAATCCCGGTAGACGCGGAGAGCACCAATCGGACCTATCATTGGAGAAGTAGTCTTTGTCAGTCTCGGTCCACACTTTCGGTCCATGGAGAGGTTGAGAACACACAGTTGGGCACACGACTCGAACCACATAAGAAAAAGACTTTTTTTTTTATATAAGTCGGAGGGACGGGGTCCCTTTTTGGGGTTTCTAAGAATATAATGGAATCGTCACACTAGTATATAGACCTTTTCCGGTCCCATATACTCATTGGATTCCATCACGTTTGTGAATCCTACATGTATCGGGATTAAACTAAATTAATGTAGTAATGCATATATGCGGAGATGGATTTTTTTATTTGCGTCCATTATGACCACTTGGGGACGGATTTTTATTTCGTCCATAGCAACGAGTGGCATGTATGATTTGAAAACAATAGTTTAGGGAAATCTCGGTACATGAAAACCGACTTGGTCACGGAGTGTTAGACCCTAACTAGAATTGTGAACAGAACACAAGTTTAACCCTCAAGAACTCCCCAGCGGAGTCGCCACTGTAGATACCCCGGGGTCGAGCACCACGGCTTTAGGCTAGAGCGCGTGAGTGGGTCCTAGGATGTCTAATTGTGTTTTAAGAGTTGCCACCTATGTTTTAGAGGAACATAAGAAAAACCTAATGTTTATGAGCCTAAGTTTGATTTGCAAAAAACAGAGATTCTTTGGGATGAGGGGTTCGGGGGTTAGGTTACGAAATGGGAAGTACTTAAACACCCATTTCGCCCGAGCAACGTCGGTCTTGCTTGTTCATAATTCACTTTTGATATAAATGTGTTCTTCCTATTTGAATGATGATAAAAGAGGGGGGTTTTGAAGTTTAAAATGTAGGGAGATAACTCCTAGGCCAATTCAATGTAATGAAAGGACCATTGGTGTCATTTCCCAAATGGTTTTGGGGTGATTTCACATTTGATTAAAGAAGAAGAAGAAGTAGAAGAAGAGGAAAAAGAAGTAAAGTTAAGACATTATTTACCTATGATATCCTTCAAAGGGAGCCTTGGAGAGAATATCTTTAGCAACTTGTCTAGAGTCTTTGTTTGTGGAGAGAGTTTTGAGGTGTAAGAGTAAAAAATACAAGGTCCTCTCCAATGATGGATTGGAGAGGTTTTTATAGTTGAAAAAGGGGAAGTTTTTGGAGCCAAAATCAGTCACAAAGAAATCTTTCCCGGGCAAAATTATGTATAATGAGCAAGGGAGAGATTCTTGGACAGAATCAGTAACTGACACGCCCCAGAAGCGCGCGCTTCCTACCTAGGCGGCGAGCGGCGCGCGCGTCTGGCCTTAAGGGGCGGAGGCGCGCGAGTCTAAAAAACACTTTTTGATAGAATGGACAAGAATGTTAGAACTGTTATTCAGTTTGGTCCCTGTACTTAACGGAGCTCGTCTGGAACTTAGCCAGAGTAACAGAAACTAACAGGAAACACTTAAAAGAGGGAGAAACATAAGATCAAGTGTGCAATCGGGGTGAGCGGTCCAAGGCGGGGTGTCTACAAGAACCTCCAGCCATTTTCTGCCGAAAAAATGAAATATCTCCCCTTTCCTGACTTTGCTTCTATCTTGGACGTGGGATCTCGGATTAACGAAGACGTCCGAACTGGCATGATTAAGATCGGCTCTCATTCCTCTTCCCAGCAATATCGAGCATCAGTAAGGGCCCCACAGGCGGATGTCAATAATTTCGTTTCTCCAGGTGCATATGGAAGCTCAGTTGAAGCATTAAGGAATCACGAACTGAATGTTCCGCGAAAAAGGACCCGCCGTAATGATAGGCACTTCGATGAATTAAATGCTCCACTGTCTGTTGTATTTCAAGGGCTAAGAGCTCAAGGACTGCTAAAACCCCTAGATGGATATCAACCAAAGAACATTGACTGAGGAGATCAAACTCAGTTCTGCGAATATCATCGATCCCGTGGACATGACACTAACTCGTGTTGGACTCTCAGGAAAGCAATTCAGAATCTCATCGACGATGAAATCATACCAAAACCCTCTCCAAACGCTTGATGTTTGAAATTATGATCCTAAGGGCTCATTGACCCCCGAGGAAGGTATTCTCTCTTTTTGCTCCAAAGACCGCAACTTGCCAACAGGGATGTTATGTCACTTTTGTAAATGATGGAAGCGCATCGACCCGAAGAATTATGTCTCATTTTGTTGTGAATAGGGCACACAGCCCAACTCTAATCCCTTTTTGCTCTCGGGCCCGTTCCAAAAAAAATGCTCACTCTCTCTTTTGCTTTCCAACTCCATGCTTGCGTGTCATCTTTTCTGTAATATATTTATTTGCTTGCTTGTCTTGTAAATACGTTTTCATCCAATGAACTCGCGTTATAATCAAGTGCCTTTATAATCACGTGTTTTATAAATTCGGTCCCACAAATGATTAATCTCACTTAATTAAGAGCAAACAATAAAATGTGGACTAATATTAGACTCCGATTAATTGAGGTGAGAACTAGGGTCGGCGTTACTCGACGGAATTCACAAACAAGGTTCACAAAGGCGATCGAAGAAATTCACAGAAGATCGCGATTGGTCAAATCCTTACACGCAGACAGGCACAGATTCAAGGCAACCGACCAAGGGCCAGAAACCGAAGATTATCGTAAATGGGGGTGTCGTCAATTCACTTTTGAAGTACCTTGCATTGTAATTTTTTGCATTTATGCTATGTAAATATTTTTATGTTGTTATTATCCCCCCCCCCCCATCAAAAAAAAATGAGTGCAAAAAAGAAAAGGGTGTGCAAAAACAAAAAACAAAAAACAAAAAAAAAACAAAAAAAAAAATGCAAAAAGGGAGAGGGTGTGATGTCTTATTTTTCTTTTCTATGTACATATATTTGCATCCTATATCAATTTTTTTTTATTGCTTAGCATTTCGACCTCTCAAGTCTAGGCGATCACCCTCAATGATGGCGATTGATGATTCCTATCTGACCTACCTTTCACGAAGCAAGAAGATGTAATCAAGATTCAAGCAGTCTCTGGAGGCATCAACAACAGCGAAGAAAGCACCACGCGTATGAGGCTGACTTACATTGAAGGAGTTCTCGATCTCCCGACTTTGGGCAAGCACCATCAACGACGACAACTGGTGTCTTTTGTTGGAGACCAACATGTTCTGCCAAACCCTTACACTGAGGGAGCCCAGCAGCCAAAGGTCATACAGCCTCTAATCAATCTCAAAAGCGCAACAACGACGACAAGGACCTCCCACCCACGAGGTCAACAGGCGGTGCTAATTACAATTTTTGGACGATGTTCTCATCTCGATTTGTCACGGTCTAATTTGAATCCAAATAAATCTTTTCTAAAATGGAAATTAACTTTTGATTTTGAAGCACTTGACCATTAATGCGAATTCTAATCTTGAGTCATTGATTTCGAATGTGAGCAATTTTCTCGAGTCTAGGGGCTTCCCCCTACTCTCATCCTTCCGTTAATCTTTTCTGCTCAAACACAATGTCAAAGATCCTACGGGATCTTCCTTTGCTTTCCCAAAACACTGGCCTTGTGCCTTCCCCCGTCAATTCCTGTAATTTGTCACAGCAAGTGAGACAAAGGAATGTGATCCGCTGACTCTCAAAATCCAAAATCAAGGAGTATGCTCAAATGAACGAATGTGAACTGGGGCTGCGTGTCAGATTTCAGAGATGGAAGATTGGTTTCCTAATTGTACAAAACGGCCCGGGAGGTAGGACAACTCTCACAGACAGTTGGTCCTTGGAAGTTTTAACATCAACAATCATCAGAATTTGTGAGACAACCATCACAGATGGTTAGGTCCCTCTCAAGAGAATCATCAGAGGAAAGTTCTTCAGATTGGCAGTTTGGGCCACAGGTCACAAAGCTCAATCGCAGGCAATATTGGGGGCTGTGTATAATTGACTAAATCTCGAAGACAGATGACTTTCCCGATAGAGCATCGAATGTAAATATGATTATCGCAATGTGTGAATTACTTCCAGCAGCGAAACATCGAATCAGGGACAACTCTCAACGACAGTTAAGTCTCAAAGCAATATGATCATCGAAGCATGGGGCTGCCTCAAACTCGATGAAGAGTACAATAGTCACCTTTGGATAGCATTAGCGATTTAGAACTTATGACCGCTCTTATAAATAGCGAGGTCCTCATAAAACGAGCCATCAAATGTGGGGTTGATCCTTGATAAAGTGGGGCTTTCATGATTGAAGATCTGGGGCTGGTTTTGAAAAGGCACTGGGGCTTCCACAACCGACATTTGGGGCAATTCAAAGCAATCCACCAGGAGAGACACTGTCGAGTAGACTTGATCAAATGGGTGTAGGGAATTGACCTTTCGAGTACTCGCGCTAGACATTCATTCCTGCTCTACCATATATCTCACCACGACTCCCATTCCTCGCAAAGTTTTCAAAAGAAAAATACACAATTCCTTCCTTTCCCGATTCTCCCTCTTCACACATACATACTCCTTACACTTTTATGCTTTTAATCGAAACAAGTGAAGGTTGAAATGCAAGCAATGCACACGTGTCAATAAAATCAAAAAAGGAAAAAAAGATTGCTCAAAATTTAAAAAAAGTGAGATTTGAAAATGCATTCAAGATGAAAATCAATTGTGAAAAGAGATCATAATTCTTCAAGATCAAAGCTTTTGCAAATAAAAAAATGTGTTCTTTTGCCCTTCTGAATCTCTAAATCATGAATTCCTCTGTTGCACATGTATGACACTTTCTGCACATAAATGTCACGATCTATTTGTATGCTTTTGAAAGTCTTGTGTAGGCATTCAAACCCAATCTTCTAAGCCATGTCCCACAAGGAAGGTACCTGAGATGAACCCCGCACATCCAACTGTGTCTTGCACAACAAGAATAAAAAATCTCATCACACAACAACTCCAAGGCAAGGATTCAAGCTTCTCTCAAATGCGGCAACGCACAACGATCCTCCAATCATCATCAACCTGCAGCGTATCCTTGAATTTACTTTCATGTTATGTGTCTTGAATGTTTAATTTGTCTCAATGGCAAGAATATTGCCTCATTTTCAAAAAACCATTTTCATAAAAATCTCGATAGCAAGAACGTTGCCTCATTTTCAAAAAAAAAAAAACATTTTCACAAAAACGTCGATGGCAAGAAACTTGCCCCGTTTTCAAAAACGTTTCACAAAAAATCTCGATGGCAAGAAAGTCGCCTCGTTTTCAAAATCATTTTTCCAAAAATTTCGATTGCAAGAACATTGCTACCCTTTCGATTGCAAGAACATTGCTGCCCACGTCGATTGCAAGAATATTTCTCTTCGTTAAACTATGTGACTGGTCTGATTCCCATGCGGGATACGTAGGCATCCTGTCAACTCAGGTTCGACCACCCCTTATTTTGAAAGTTTGGTTACCCCAGTCTATTTAGTCACCCCCGAATTTGACCTCCTCGAATGTTTGGTTACTCTTTGGTCCGCTCGAGCGCTCGGGTTGGACCTCCCTCAGAACTACGCTCCGGCTTGATTCCCGAAAGGGATACGTGGGCAGCTCGATAACAAGAGCTTCAGTCGAACGATCTTTCGAATATGTGTGACCCCAATCCCCAGCAAAAAGAATTCGGTTTCTCAATGCATCCCCATCTAGTCGAACTACGATTGGTCTGATTCTCGCAACAGATATGTAGGAATCTCTGGTTCCCGAATTCGACCATTTTATTGTGTTTGTTTGCTTGCTTGAGTAGAACTACGGAGGCTTGATTCCCGCAAGAGATACGTAGGAAGCCCTACTTTGGGCCCAGCCGTTAAACCCTAGACGAGATCGGTTGTCTACATTGGATCGTTCAATCCCCTTTACTTTACAAGTGAATTCGATGAGGGGCTCTGTAGACACCCCGATCTCTCACCCCTAAAAACCAACCCTTGATTCGGTCTAAGCGCGACAATTGACCTAAAACCCCAGATTTGGCCATTCGGGACTACCGTACGCCTTATCGGTGCATCGTATGGGAAAACCGAGTCTGGATTCATGATCAGGGCTCAAAACCGAGTAAACTGGCACATTCTAAAAAAATCGCGCGCGGGGACCACGGAGCGGGTCCCGCACCCATAAAAAGCCTTTTACCGACCATTCTTTGCACTTAAAATTATATTATGTTATTCCTTACTTATTAAAATATTTCAGATATACCATCTTGACCAGAAAAATATTTCGAGCAACTTTCATGTTGGACCCGCGGACAACCGGGACACCGGAGCGCGCACAATGGAACAGTTGCGGAGCGAAAACACAGAGCCAGAAAAATGCACAAAACGTGGCTGGATGTTGTTTTTCCAATTTGATGATTCACCCTCCTATACCCTCCACTAAGGGCTATTTTGGTCACAAAAAGTCACCTCCCTCCTCCATATACTTCCTCATCTTGATCAAGAAAGTACAACACAAAAACACCACTTCTTCTCTCTACATCTTACTCTCTCCATCTTTCTCTCTACAAAAAGCAACTCCACCACAACACCACCACTCCTCCACCACTACTCCACCATACCTCCACCACTACACCACCATCAAACCACCACAAAACAACAACAAAAACACCCTCAAACACTAGCAAACCTCAAGCAAACAACTCCACAATCTCCATCCATCCAACTTCAACAACAACAACAACTCAAATCAAACAAAAAAAATGTCTTCCCTTGGGTAGACAAATGAAGCACTCCCTCACCAACCTAAAATAGGTAAGAATCCTCTATGTAAGTGGTAACAAATGTAAGTCTTTGCATGGTTTAGTTTGGGGTCTAGCCATTAGATGGCTAGATCCCCATTTTCTCTTGATGTAGTCCATATGTAAGGCTTGTAATCTTCATGTAAATATATTATAAATGTCCAAACTTCAGCTCCATCATTTATATATGTGTTTCATGTTCATTTTGTGTTAATCTCAAAGCTTGAATGTCAAATCTAAGCATGATATGGTTCATTTGTCCAACATGTGCACAATCTTTCCACTTTTTGCTTCTTCATATTTATCCATGTTTTGGCTCATGCTTGTTGATAAATAGCCTATTTATAATGTTCATAACATGTTATAGTACATGCATGCTCAGTTTCAAGGTCTAATTCCATGTTTAAATGATGTTTTGAAGCTTGTTCCCATGCCCCATGTTTGTTGTCCAGTATTTTGCTCCTGACCACTTTTTCTTTCCATGCAATAAACATGAATTTAACTTAATTTATGGGTTTGAGTCATAAAACAAAATTTGTTCCTAACATTCTAAGGAAAATTCTCATGCCTTTTAAATATTTTTTTGGCCTCATAAAGGACCCTTTTCCATTTTTTGATTCAAGTGCATGACCTCAAAACTGAAGCTGTCCTGTTTCTGACATTAGATGTCGGAAGTGTTTTGAAACCTCGAAACTTGTTTTCTGGACCTGAAACTTCTCATGATTAATATTTTACATGTTATATTTAACTTTCATGTTTTTATTTTCTCCATATTTGCATGTCTTGATAATTTAAATTTCGAATCAAAATGAAATTTGCTATGTTTTCCTGTTCTGGGCAGATTTGACCTTTGTTTTCTTTCCATGATTTGAGCATGAAACACTAATCTATAAATCCCATGAAAATTCAATTATGTTCTATAACATGTTGGTAGTAAGTCCCAAGTTTTGTTTCTGGATTTGGATTATTTTTGGACAGGTATATTAACATGACAATTTGTAGCAGTCCTTGAACCTCAATAACAACCCTTGCTTGGACATTTATTTGTTATGGGATTTGTCTCCCATTTTTATAATATTTGTATAAATTGTATATAACCCCCTCTCCCCTTTACATGTTTTACTTGTCTATGTGATTCAAACCATTTTCAAAACCAATCGGGAATCCACTCAAACCGGTTCCCGGTTGCGATCAAATGAACATACCTAGACTGGGAGATTTCCATTTGCACATAAACACACATTTTTCTTAAGTTAGGACATAAAAGGAATTTTCAAAAGGCATAAAATGAAGCGTAGGCGGAAGCATGCTAGAGACCGAAAGGGCGAGCGGAGTGCCTAACACCTTCTCTTCTTGTAACTTAACCCCCGAACCCACTTCTCTTTTCAAATCAAAAAGGTTTTATCTCTATTTTCCTTAATAAAATGAGGTGGTGACTCTTCTTTCCAAAACCAAAGTAGGGTAACCATTTTGAGAATTCGAGCACGGATTACGGTTCGAGCGCGGGCTCTCACACATGCTTCAAGGGTTAGTATTCTAGTATTCATTACAGATGTATTTGCTATAATCATATGAATGGATCTATAGGCTTTGGGTTTCATTAAATTTTAAATGCTATATTCCGCTGCGCATGTTACTACGAAACCCAACAGTGGTATCAGAGCCCCGTTCATGTTGATTATTTCAATACATAATCATGTTGTATGTATATAAATTGTTTATATGCCTAGCATGATTTGAATATTGGTATTATGATGTTTATGTGTTATATTCGTTTATGTGGTTTACTGTTTTATAAACTTTAATCGCACTATTCAATCACAATAAAAATTATGTTGGATTTAAAATTGTTTAGGTTATCAATTTTTGATTTGATCAAAGTTTTGATATTCTGAAGGATTCATGAATGAATTGTTCATTCAAGGTTCTGATGATCATGGTGATTGGATCATCAAGAACACCAAAACCTAATTGAATCGGGGAAAAACAAATTTGAGACAAATTTTTGAAACTTGAAAATATGTTCTGATTTTCCAGAAGGTCTGACCGGACCAAGCAAAGGACCCCCGGGTCTGGTACGGGGATTTGTTTGGTCGTGGTGTGGATTTGTGGTTTGATCATTCCTATTTGTTTTGATCTTGTGATTCTGAAATTGAATCAAGGTTTGGATGGCTAGACTACGTTCATCGAGACTGTGTTTCCCAAACTTGATCGCAATCAAAGATTCAAAGATAAAACGAAGTTAGAATTATGAAGAGTTCATAATTGCTAAAATTGAGAAACAATAATTCTTGATTCAAGTTTGGAGATCCATGTGGAATTGTGAATGCAATTGACCTACGTTCATCGAGACCATCTATTGCTTAGTTTCGGCCACATGGACTACTTTTTTGGTTTCTTAAATTAGTGCGGAATTGTGGTTGCCTAATGGCTTAGTTCGGCCGCACGTATTGTTGTCTTGATTTGGAAATTATAACCAAAGTTTGAAGAGTCTCATCCTCATAATTATAGAGAAACTAATGACACATAAATATTATGCTTAAATTAATGGAGATTAATTTAATGACTAAACTTGATGTGTAACATGTTTATCTTATGTGATCATAAATGAGTTATATGCTATATGTTGTGAACCTTCTTTAAAATTTAAGTTCCGTGACAATCCATGATTAAAACACTTGTGAGTACGTGGGTAGTTTTATGTGGGCTCTGCCAAAGCGAGGTGCATTAATTCTATCCATTTATAAGCAAGATGAGGAAAGAGTGATTCATATACGTTTAAAATGGTTTGACTTAATTAGGCTATTAAAAGACAAAGTTTTGGGCCTAAGGCACAGATGAGATTAAAACACGTTAGACATATTATGTCTAAAATATCATAAAGGATCTAAGAGTCATATATGATATGATTGACAAGGAGTTGTCTACCTAATTAATTTAATTTTGAGCAGTATCGCCAAAGCGGACTTGAAATTAAATTAAAATTGGATCTTAGCCCAATTGAATTATATGATACATTGGATGTATTTGAAGGTTATATAATTCAGTGGGAGTATTTGTGAAATACTAATATTTATAATATCTTTAATTAAATTGGTACTTATATGTGATTACATGTTTGCATAATTGTAGATAATAGCTCAAAATACAAGTTCTTTATCATTGCGATCTATCCTTGAGAAGGAGAAACTTCAAGAGAATGGTGTTAACTTCACGGATTGGATCCGAAGCCTTAGAATTGTTCTGAGGCATGAAGATAAGCTGTACATTCTTGATGAACCCGTTCCTGAGGAACCTGAATCATCTGCCCCTAAGGATGAGAGAAACGCTGACAAGAAGCACAAAAGTGATTCTCGTGAGGTGGGTTATCTTATGCTTGCTGTCATGTGTTCTGAGCTTCAGAAGACTCTTGAACACTTGGAGGCATATGACTTGGCTGTTGAGTTGAAAGACATGTTTCAAGAACAGGCAAGACAAGAAAGGTTCGACACCATAGCTGCCCTTGTCTCATGCAAGATGAGCGAAGGACAAGCTGTGGGCCCTCATGTTTTGAAGATGAAGGCTCACTTTGAGCATCTAGAGAGGCTTGGCCATCCCATTGACGTGGAATTGGCCACTGATTTTATTCTTAATTCATTGCCCAAAAGCTATAATCAGTTAGTCATGAACTTTAATATGCATGGCATGGATAAGTCCCTGTCTGAGTTGCATGGGATGCTAAAGACAGCGGAAAATAAAATTGGTAAAGAGGCCGCTCCTGTGCTCATAGTGTCAAAAGAAGGAAAGGGCTCAAAAGGCAAAGGAAGGGGTAAGGCAAAAGTTGTCAAACCCAAGATTAGCAAGGCAATTGTTGCTAATGCTAATGTGGCTAAACCTACTTCCCAAAAGGATGCAATATGTTTCCACTGCAATGAGATTGGTCATTGGAAATGCAATTGCAAGGTTTACAAGTAAGAGTTAAATAAGAAGAAGGGTAGTGGGACTGCATCTACTTCATGTATCTATGTTATAGATATTCTACTTTCTACTTCTAGCTCCTGGGTATTAGATACCGGATGTGGATCTCACATTTGTTTAAATGTGCAGGGACTAAGGAATATGAGGCTACTCAAAGATGGCGAGGTGGACCTACGCGTGGGGAATGGAGCAAGAGTTGTTGCATTAGCCGTAGGAGCCTATGATGTCATTTTACCTAGCGGATTAATTCTTGTTTTGAACAATTGTTATTACGTTCCGGATTTGAGTAGAAATATTATTTCAATTTCATGTTTGGATAATGAAGGTTATAGTTTTCTTATTAAAAATAAGAAGATTTCTATTTATTTAAATGATATGCTTTATTGTACCGCATGTTCATTTAATGGCCTTTATGTTCTTGATGTTGAGAATGGAAATAATGAGAATATTTATAATATAAATAAGAAATCCAAGCCTAATTATGTAAATCATACTTATTTGTGCCATTGCCGTCTTGGTCATATTAATGAGAAGCGTATCTCAAAACTCCATGGGGACGGACTTTTAGATTCACATGATTTTGAATCATATGAAACTTGTGAGTCTTGTTTACTTGATAAAATGACAAAGACACCTTTTACTAAGAGAAGTGAAAGGGCTAGTGACTTATTGGGACTCATACATACTGATGTGTGTGGACCAATGAGCAGCAGTGCTAGGGGAGGATATCAATACTTCATAACTTTTACTGATGATTTTAGTAGATATGTCTATGTCTACTTAATGAAACATAAAAGTGAGTCTTTTGAGATATTTAGAATATTTCAAAATGAAGTACAAAATCAACTTGGCAAAACTATTAAAGCACTCCGATCAGATCGTGGTGGAGAATATTTAAGCCAAGAATTTGACAATCATCTTAAAGATTGTGGAATTGTTTCACAATTAACTCCACCTGGAACACCACAATGGAATGGTGTGTCTGAGCGGAGAAATAGGACTTTATTGGATATGGTCCGCTCCATGATGAGTCAAATTGATCTTCCTTTATCATTTTGGGGACATGCACTAGAAACTGTCGCTCTTACACTAAATAGAGTTCCAACTAAATCTGTTCCAAAGACTCCATATGAGATGTGGACTGGAAGAAAACCTAGTTTGTTTTTCATGAAGATTTGGGGTTGTGAGGCTTTTGTTAAGAGATTAATCTCTGAAAAACTTACAACAAAATCTGATAAATGTATTTTCATAGGTTACCCTAAGGAAACTAAGGGAGCGTAGTATTATTTCTAGTACTATATGTTGATGACATATTGCTCATTGGAAACGACATTCCTACACTGCAGTCCGTCAAGACTTGGTTAGGAAAGTGTTTCTCAATGAAAGATATGAGAGAAGCCGCTTATATCCTTGGTATAAGGATCTATCGTGATAGATCTAAGAAACTGATTAGTTTAAGTCAAGATACATATATTTGCAAAATTCTTAAGACATTCCGCATGGAAAACTCTAAGAGAGGAAATTTGCCAGTGGGTCATGGCATTCCTCTAAGCAAGAATCAGTGTCCTAAGACGACTGATGAGCGTGATAGAATGATTGGGATTCCATATGCTTCTGCTATTGGATCTATCATGTATTCCATATGCATCTCTCTTTCATTTTGACTCCGCTCTCTACTTACCTTCGCCAAAACAATGGCTTCTCCAACCTCTACGGTAAATTTTTCCTTTTTCTTTTTTTTTTTTTTGAAACAAATCACTTTCTACATTTTCTCTCTCTCTCTCTCTCTCTATCTCTTTCTCTCTCTAAACTAATTGTTCATCTTCATAACCCCCCCCAACACGCACACACACATACACACACAACACACACAAAATGTCTAGAGATTGTGTTTCATGTAAGTGAAACTTATTTTCTCTTTCAAAATTTGAAAATCATGTTTAGGTATTGTTGAGTTCTTAATGTTCAAGTATATGCCTCGATTGTTCTCACGTTTTAACAAAAATGCAGTCTATAAATGGAGTGGTTTAGTTAATAAGCTTATCACTCATGCGTTCAAAAACTGGGATTTTCCAAATGGAATCTCCATTTTTCACCACTACAAACTCAGAAGGGTGATTATTTAAATTTGGACCAAAATTAGTAATGCTAGCCTATAGCTGCAGTCTTCACTCCACCACTTCATTGTGCATGCAGGTTCCTCATTTTGTTGCACATACAAGGCACTTTCTCCATCCTCTCTCTCACTCTCTCTCTCTTCCATTTCGACTCCGCTCTCTACTTACCTTCGCCAAAACAATGGCTTCTCCAAGCTCTTCAAGCTCTACGGTAAGTTTTTCATTTTGTTTCTTTAAACAAATCACATTCTGCATTCTCTCTCTCTCTCTCTCTCTCTCTCTCTCTCTCTCTCTCTAAACTAATTGTTCATCTTCATAAACCCCCCCACTCGCACTGTCGCGCCCCGAATCCCGAAGCCCTATTTGGTACCTCGAACCAGGTGCGTGAACCCTACTATAAAACGGACATGACACCTGCTAATACTATTATCACCATAAACCTGTTTAACACACGAGCTACACTTGCTCGACAACAGAATACTAAAAACAACCACAGGCAAACCGCCTCAACTATTAAACAACCAAACCAACTAGAGTTGTGAAAAACTCTAGACACGCCTGGCAACAAGGCCGGCACCAACATATTAACAAACACTTTATTACAGGCACAAAACACATCTACCCAAATTTACAGAGTTTATATAACCCAGTAAAATCATCGTCCTCACAAAAATAAGCATATATAAGCTCAATAGAGCAACTACCCATAAAAGCAACAACCTTCTCAAACATCCCCGCTAAGTCGTACCTTACTAACGATCTTCCTTGCCTGAAAACTAAGGAAAACAAATAAACAAAGAACGGGGTGAGATAAATCTCAGTAAGTTACTAATGCAGCTACATGGCATAATATCATGCATCTCAACTGAGTAACTGAACCATATAACAGCATAACTGAATAACATATATCACACAACAAGAGAGGCTCCCTATCGCCAACCGTCCCATACCGGTTGGAAATAACGACCAACTCCTCATACGGCACATAAGACTGAAATAAACACATAATAAAGGATACTGAGCCAAGGTTCAACCCGAAAGGATATAATAATCTGAGCAGCATCAACAGGCAGTATCAACAGCTGAAGCAGGGGTTCCGAAACCAAACAACAACAAGAACAACGGTGGGAAAATGACACAAAGTCATAACCCTAAAACGTGTAGCTAGAATACTCACACAAGGGAGGTAGCTTATCCCAAACCAAGCAATCTGGAAGGGGTAAAAAGGGGGTTACCAGTGAAGAACATTATAATGAACTTGGCTCGGGTGCCATTATAATATCCATCACTGCCCGACTCAACCAAGTAAGACCAGCTGGACTTTTAACTATTGCACAATCAGTGTATGATTCCAAAATAGGGAACCATACTAAGTACATCATAAAGATGATAAACTTCCCATTAAGAGCCCAACAAACAAGTGCGTTAGAAACATTTCTCAAACAAAGGATTTCAAAGTAGGAAATCCCACAAATGCATCATAAAGATGTAACAACACCAAAATGAACCCAAATGGTTACACATTTCATACTCGATCACAAACGGACCGAACCTGCTACTTTTGTGTTTCACAACAACTATTTAGGTACCCTAGGATATCACCTAAGACCTAGACCAAGATTGAACCATAAATCAATTAAATTGGAACAGTTCAGTTCCTCCAGCCACCTGTGCGGCCGCTCACAGCACCCTGTGCAGTCGCCCAAATCAATTCTCCCAAGCTCTAAAATCTTTTAGAAATAGTGTGCGGCCGCTCGCCCTATTTGGGCGACCGCCCACACCCCTAAACATGCCTAATTTCTTATCTTTTCATTCTAACTCTAATTCACCGTCTCAAAAGTACTATTACAACTTCCCCAAATATTTATTTAAGGAAACTATATTAATTTAAAATGGGCATAATATCACATAATACCAAAATCCATAATTAACATCCATACCACCCATTAAGCAATAATTTCCAGAAAAAGTATCATATATAATATGTATGAACATTTTTATAATTAAAGGGGGAATAGTAACTTACCTACTACGGAAATAATATCGAAGAAATTATATTTTGATCGGCTAGAAATGATCTACACGACTCCTTGAGCACCGCAGTAAAATTGGATTGTCAAACAGACGTCGGAAATAGAAGTTGCGCTGAATTTCTTTCGAAATTCTCTCTGTGCCTCTCGACTCTCTCTCGGCCATGAAAATGATACTGAAAGTCCTAAGCTTCTCAGTTAAGTATTAAGTACACAAACCCATTTCTTGTGCATTCAAGCGGTCCAATTATATTTAAGTTTAAAAGTCAACCTAATAGTTTCTAAATCAAACAATGTAGGCCTTGCACTTCTTTCTCTTGGTCAAGGTAATTAAGTAGGAGAACAATTTTGCTTCTTACAATGACAAAGCATCCAACATATTTTTCATGTTCAAAAGTCAAGATAGTCACACAGAAGTCAACAATTGAAACTAGTATTATTGGTTGCATTATATTCATCTTCTAACAGACTTTTCAAGACATTTTACTTGACCAAATTTAGTAAATAATATAATCTTTTAAAATTTTAAATGTCTACTTTAATCCACATTTTTCAAATTTAAATTTCGAATTTTCTATAAAGAGTTACGGCCTTTTTCGTACAGTGTCAAATCTAGAGGGAAATTACTGATTTAAAACATTTTCATATTATCGTTTACAACATTTCCTAATTAAATTTAAAAAATGAGAATGAGCACATAATTATGTCCAAGTTTATACTATAAAAGCTAGCAATTAAATATGCATAAATAGTGCATCTCAATCATATTAAAATGCAAGCATGTCAATAATATATTCATGGAATGCAGGCGAATTTTACGGGCGTTACACGTACACACACAACACAAAAAAAAATGTCTAGAGATTGTTTTCATGAAACTGAAACTTATTTTCTCTTTCAAAATTTGAAAATCATGTTTAGGTATTGTTGAGTTCTTAATGTTCAAGTATATGCCTCGATTGTTCTCACGTTTTAACAAAAATGCAGTCAATAAATGGAATGGTTGGTTAATAAGCTTATCACTCATGCATTCGAAAACTGGGATTTTCCAAATGGAATCTCCATTTTTCACCACTACAAACTCAAAAAGGTGATTATTTAAATTTGGACAAAAATTAGTAATGCTAGCCTATAGCTGCAGTCTTTGAAAGAAATTAGGCGGCTAGGACTGTTTTCTGGGAACGACCAGTTGTGATCTGAGAATACAATCACAAGTGTCTTAACAACTGGCACGACAACTGTCAACGGACAGAATATCAGAAAAACGTAAAAACGCAGCGGATTAAATAAAACGAAGTTTTAAACACCTCAGCAAGACTATGCTTGCTGGAAAACTTTCATTAATTAAAAACTTGCAAAATACAAGCTATAGAAAACGATTACAATGAAAGAAATAAAATAATTAAAATACTAAATGAGTTCTAGACTCCTAGAACAAATCAAACACTAAAACAACCTTGAAGAATTAAAAGAATCAAATCACCAAAGATTCAAGGCCAAAGAGGAAAGCAATATATGTTCTCAATACAAGAACTATTGCAAAGAACCTTGAAAACTATGGAGATTGAAAACAAAATACTTCAAGGACAAAAGGACTCTAAAAGAGAATATGATGAATTCTTTTCTCTCTCAAATGGCTGGAATCCGTGTATCGTATGGTTGGCCTCTCCTTGTTTATATAGCCTCTCCATTGCTTGATCAACAAGAGTCCAACGCTACTAAAATACAAAAGATAACTACCAAAGATAAATATTAGTAGGTTAGTCAAGTAAATCAAATAAAAAGAACTATCCTAAAATAAACTATTCCCTAAGATAAATAATACAATAACCTAAAATAACTTATATAAAATATTTACAATATACAAACTAACTTAAATAAAATGCAAATCAGAATTACAAAAATAAAAAAGATATTAAGAGTATTTCATACTCTTTCAATCTCCCCCTATTTTTGTGGTTCTGATTTAAAACCTGCATGAGCAAAGTTAGCACAAGATACTCAAGCCTCAATCTTCACCCATTGAACTTCACTTTACCTTCATTCACGGCATTAAGAACTCGAGCTTGCTCTCCCTTAATTGGTCACCACAATCTCTCCCCCTGCATTAGAAACTCCCCCTAAATGGATTATATCTCTCTTTATGATCATCTTCTGTATCTCCATTGATGATCATCTCCTCCATTGATTGACTATTTCCCTATTCTCCCCCTTTTCTTTAGATATTTTCAAAAAAATGTGCGCGCATTCATGAAAATATCTCAAGAAACCCCTTTATGAATTATGATCAGAGCTGCAGCTTCAAAGGATCAGAGGCAGAGGAAAAAGTGGAAGAAGACAATACTTACAAAAAATTTCAGAGAAGAAGAGACAAACTGCACAGTTGTGCAACCAGTTGAGTGCAGAGATGTGCACACAACTTCCATAACAATAGCATAGACAACTGCATGTATGACACTTTCACAGAAAGAATGAAATTCTAGGGATGAAATTGTTGCTGATTATGGCTGAAGAGAAGTTCACTTTGTCTAGGAAACATACACAGTGAAGGTGACCAAACCTTTTGGAGGATCAAATTGGCCAAAGAACATGAATTCAAAAACCAATATTTTATCCAGATTTTGTGGCTCATTGCAATACCATAGAAAATCATTTCCACTTGAGCCCCAAAGATTGTCTTGTTCAGATTTCCTTTGCATATAAACCTGGGCACACACTCATTAAACATATTGATAACCAAGAAATGATTAGCCTACAATTTGTTGAAAATAATAATCAACAAAATGAAATTTTCACGAGGCCAAAAAAAAATCCTAATTTTGAATTATGCCTAACAAGCACACATAGTGGAGACTAATCTCAATTAGGTGTGACATGGTATGGTCAACATATCCAATGGCCCGGTTTTAACACATAAGAATTCAATGAGATGTCCTTCAATCATGTAGCCTCTAGAACACTTCCTTTTGAGGCATTAAATCAGTTACGGGGAGGAGCTTTTCACTCTCACAATACAGTGTCACCATACTTTTATCCTCAAGTGATGTATTTTTGTACAACGTCGGCATTTAGCCTAAATGAGTAGTGACTTCAAAGAAAGGAGGCAACTTGTTTTCTCCGTAACCTTAGATTAAGTGCACACTCCATGATAAACAACACGAAGGAATTAACAAGATAATTTTTATTATCAGGTTAAGAAGGGTCTCACATTCAAGGATCAAACACAGAGCCATGGGAATAAGTCAACCAAGTGATCACAAGAGATAATCGTGCAAAACATGAATGCAGTTTTTTTTTTTTTTTTTTTTTTTTGTGTTTTCTGTAATATACAATTATACAGAGATGCAGACAATTGTCCGCACACTTGTGCGATCAACTGAACTCACACACACCGAGAGAAAAACATCTCTCGAGAAACAAAGGCCTTATGAAAATGTCATTTAGTCGTTTGTTATTTCTATCAAATTGACGACTAATGATTTTTTGTTCAACAATATTTCTAGCAGAGTGTAGCCTAAAATCAAGATGCTTAGGAGTAGAACTTTGAACGGGGATTTTTAGAATCTCTATGGTATCCTTAGCATCACAAAACACAAATAAAGTTTTGACTTTGATTCCATTGTCTTTGAGCAATTTGTTCATCCACAAAATTTTAGTGCACCTACTACCAACTGTTACACATTGTGATTCAACAGCAGACAGTAGCACAAAAATCTGTTCCCTATTATCCCATAAACCCAACTCATTTTCAAGATTCAAACAACAAAAATTGGCGCTTTTGGAATCAATGATTATCTCCCCCTCAAGTGCCATAAAAAATGCTTCTGAATCAGACTCGTCATTGGCAACTGAATAAGATGAACTTACCTGGTGGTATACAGAGTTCATGCATACCAAACCTCTTAGGTTTTCGTAGTTCACCCACTTTCCCTTCTTTTTTCTTTGTTCATGCACTTCCCCAATAATCTGGAAATTGGGGTGATTCCATTTGAATCTGGAAGGAAAATCTTCAGACATGCGTATACCAGCTCCTTCATTTAGGTCAAATACTTCTCTGGTTTCATAATCTGAACCCGATTTTGCCACTGTCTGACCACTTGTGATGTCAGTTGTCTGCTCATCTGGCGTATCATCTGTCTGCATAAGTGTTGGTTCTGCAGATTCAGTTGAGTTTTTTGGTTTAGATTCATCATCAACCAGATCATGTCCTTCTGTACAACCTGTAACACGATTCTCAGCAGATTTGACAATAAGATCAGGAGCATTCTCAAAAACTGATTTAAGACATGAAATATTTTCAACCAACTTGTAACAATGATCTGAGGATCTTACTCCTTTCAAAACACATCTGTTTGAATCATCGAAGACCTCACACGTCTTCTTATCAAACTTTACATGTAGATCATCATCACACAATTGACTTATTGATGGATAAAATTCCAAGTAATAAAATACCTAGCAAGCGCACTAGTTATCGTAGTAGTAACGCGCGAAAGCGAGGGTCGATCCCACAGATACTTGTTGGAAAGACAAGTGAATTTAATTAGTGCAAACGAACCAAAGGGGGTTTTTGATTGATTTTGATTAACCTAAATTAACTACTAAACAATGAAAATAAATTACTAAATTAAAGATCACTAAGCAAACAAGGATTTAATTCAAGATTACGAAGATTCACAGATTGGGGTTCACAACTATCTCCTCTCTATGCTATTTTATTAAAAAGATTATTAAACTTGTTCAAGAAATCGTTCACTTATTTAAGAGTTGGGACGGTCTGGTCACCGGATTGCAACCCTATTATTATCTCTATGTGAAATATTCCGTTAGGTCAACAACACACAAAAACAATTTATTAAGTTCTTAAGAACACTTGATCTTAAATTCTTTTGATTTCCGCGAAGTCCTCAATTAAATCTAATCACAAGAATATGATTCAATATATAAATTCTCCACGCTAGTGAAACAATCTAAACCAGGATGATTTAAAGACCAAAAATATCAAGTCATATTAATGAAATCTTTAAATTAATTAAGCTCTATTCTTATGAACAAGAACAAGATTAATATTTGATTAAGCCCAAGTTAGCAAAGAGATTTGATAGTTATTACTCCCAATCCATGAATAAAGAAATTAGCTACTCATCGACATAGCAATAAACACAAGAATATAATTAAAAATCATAAACCTGGACAAAAGCTTGATGATGAATAATCTCCCAAATCTTGTTTACAACTTGAAACTTGAATAAAACCTAAAACAATGCATCCATCAATAAAAATACTGCAGTCTAATATTTATACATAGAGAAAACTAGGGCCAAAAGTAGGAAAAATAGGGTAAAACCCGTCTGGGAAGGAAAACCCGAAACTGTACGGAATGACCAAGCGGGCGCCTGGTAGACCCCAGGCGGGCGCCTATTTGGCCAGTAACTTTGGTTCTTCAAAACCCCCAACAAGCGGGCGCCTGGTTCTTAGGAGGGCGGGCGCCTGGTGCACTTTTCTGCTTTCTTTATTTTTTTCTTCTTTTCTCCACCTTCTTGACACGGTTGACCTTTGACTTGAACAATATTCAGTCTTCAACAAATTACAATCCACGGACTTTGCAACTACACAAAATACACTACAAAGTATCCTAAAACATTACAAATCCAACAAAGTTTCATAAATCATAAAAGACCAAAATTACATCCAATCTAAACTATATTACAACCAAAAGCTGATAAAATTAGTAGGAAAATGCGGAGATAATACATGTGTAAACCGATCCATCAAATTCCCCCACGCTTAGACCATTACTCGTCCCAGAGTAATATTCCTAACCCCACATCTAAACACCGGTCTATTAAGCGTAGCATGGAGGAAAATGATACATATCTCCTCTACATCTCCCATCAAACAAAACCACGTCAAGATAAAGAAAATCAACCGGAGTGTAAAGGACTCCGCTCCTTATAACTCCCCAAACAAAACAAATGCGACTGACCCTAATTGATAGCACACCCATGATAAAAACATAAAACGCCATCCAATTAGGGCCCACACAAAAAGCTAGGGGGAACTAAAACGACCTATGTTTCCCCCACGCTTATCTTACACTACATAATCCCTCAAACAGAAATCAAAGCTAGGATAATCCTTAGCAATGATTTACCTCATGATAAGCTCCAACGTCCCCTTATAACTCCTACAAGAAATATGAGGATTTTCTATCCTATTCGCCTCTAACCATACCTCCTACACCAAACATGTCCTACCCAATCACTCCAAACCTCCCTTGTGACGCCACGCCAAGCAAAAACAAAAAAAATCACTCAGTTTCTCTCCTTTTGCCTAGGCGCCCTTTCGGGTTTTCACCTAGCCTCTCTTTTCTTTTCATTTTTTTTTTTTTTTTTTTTTTTTTATAAAAACTATACAGTAAAACAGGTGATAGAATGTGCATCAATCAACAACCAATCCAACCAATACCACCACCCCCCAAACTAAATAGAGCATTGTCCCCAATGCTCGTCACAACTAAGCATAAAAACAAACACGGGGAGTGGAAATACCTCGAGCTCCTCACTGCGGTGGCGGTCCAAAGATATCATCCCAAGCATTCCATCCATGCTGCGGCGGTGGCGGAGGTGGAACATACTCAGGTGGTGGAGGGTAGTTCAACGGTGGGTACCGCTCGCCAGGAAAATGATGTGCCATCATTCTTTGTCGGAAGTACTGATCCTCCCGAATGTTGGCATATAATGCTTCTTCCATCCTCTGAATTCTCTGATCATTCTCCTCTTCCCTCCGCTCTCTTTGATAGTTCGCCATAAATTGTTGTTGTTGAAAAGCTCGGAACATATCATCTAATCCCTGGATTTGTCCCGACAGATAGTAATTCATCTCTCTCTGAGTCATATCTGCCGGGATATCATCCTCAACCTCCTCATCATCAGCGTCCTGACCGCCAGCAGGCTGAGCTGGAGCTGGGACCCGGGCTCTCTGCACTCTCCCACTTTCTATTGTTGCTTTAGTCACGGTAGTGCCTGGACCTAACAGTCTGGGGAACCCCTCCATAGGCACCCCTGCCCTCTGTGCCATCATAGTGATCATAATGGGGAACAAATAATTCTTGTTCTCCAAATACCTCGCTCGTACCCCCATCTCACTACGCATGATGCCCCCGATATTTATCGGCATCCTCCTAATCATGGCATAGAGCAAAGGGGCCCTGTACCAATGAACCTCCTGATAGTGAGCAGAAGGCATGATCCTCTCGCAAATAAATCGATACAGTGCCTTTAGGTCCAGCCTCAACTAACTAATGTGAAACAAGTAACCATTCCGGATATTTCCCCTATCAATATTTACCCCAAACTCTGCTGCAAATAAAGCTAAGGTCTCATCCATCCTGTCCATGTTCTGAAGGTTCCTTTTCAACTGCCAATACGCACATTCCCCTCCTGCCACCGCATCCGACAACCCATAAAAATCATTAATGGCCGTCGCAGTCACATCAATATTATATCCCCGAACCCAGACATTGGGGGCCTCAGTTGCTGCATGAAAATTAGCATAGAATTCTTGCACAAGCAACTTCGACCCCATCTGGGCCGGCACGGCCAATAATCTTCTCAAATTATAGTGTTCAATGATAGCATCCAACCCACAATTGGTCAAGTTATAACCTCTCTCCACCGTTACCCCATTATTCTGTTTATTATCAAAATAATTTTGGGAGTCCCGGGATACAAAACGGGTGTTATCGAACTCCGGCTCAATTTGGGGTGGGGGAACACCACGACCACGTCCTCGACCTCTTGGTCTTGGTGGCATGATAACAACCGCAACAACCTCTAACAAATTTTAAATCAGTAAATTGCTCTTACCCGGACTCGCCGGAGAATCTCGCCGGAGGTCGCCGGAAAATCTCGCCGGAGACGGAGAAGATGATCCGAGAAGATGACCGTCAACCTTGCAAACACTTTCTTCCTCTGCAACTACCCCCAATTCTTGATCACAAACTCTCAATTCTTCGAAATTCTCCTTCCTTCAACCTTGACAATTTCTTGCAAAACCCTTGGTTTTAGGATGAATGGAGGCTAAATCTTTGGTACTCCTTGAAGAGGGTTATGGTGGGAGATGATTTTGAAGGTTTGTGGGTGGTGAGGGTGAGAGATTTGTAAGGAGAGAGGGAAGGAGGCCGGTGAGAGGGTTTAGAGAGGGAGAGAAATTGGGGAAGAAGGGTTTTTTTATGTTATTAACCCCCCAAAGCCCGATTTAACCCAGCTGATAGTTTCTCAAATCGGCAAGCAGGCGGGCGCCTGGTAGACCCCAAGCGGGCGCTTGTTTTGGCAGAAACTCTATATTTTTCGCATACTTGAACAGGCGGGCGCCCCCTTCCCAGCAAGCGGGCGCTCGGTATATTTTTCCAGCAATAATAAATTTTTTTTATTTTTTTTTTTGCTGGTTTGATCGCTCCATCACTTGGTTGAATTAATTTCCTGCACATAACCACAAACAAACATCACAAGCGTAATATCCATTATGAAAAATAAAATGACTCAAAAAATGAAAATATTTTTTTGAGGGTGACACTATTTACACTCCCCTATAAACCCACACACTCAGAGAGATCCATGAAAGATGACACGGACTAAACTTTTGACCGCACTTTCGTTGCCTACGTTCTCCCTAGGACAATAAGGAGCTCAGGTCACCGTAGTTCGAACCAACCCAGAAATAAAAGACACGAAAGCAATACATAAATAATTTTTTTTTTTATGAATACCACCACCCCCAAACCTAGAACATGCTATGTCCTCATGGCATTGAAGAACAACACACTCCCAATTCAAAAATGATGATAAACTGAAAGGAAAAACAAAAAGCAATAAAAATGATACCTGGTTGGGTTGCCTCCCAACAAGCGCCTTTGTTTTAAGTCTTTGGCTCGACATAATGCCACATAAATATTAAGTGGCTCCCTCCGGGTCTGTCAACTCAATTACATCAATTTCATTGATGTCTTCCAAAATAGACAGCCCCTCATAATAAGGCTTCACTCGGTGTCCATTCACTTTAAATGTTGTCCCATCTTTTAAATCTCTAAGCTCTACAGCTCCATGGGGAAACACTCGAACCAATTCATAAGGACCCGTCCACCTTGAACGCAGTTTTCCGGGAAAAAGTTTGAGGCGAGAGTTAAAGAGAAGGACCTTCATACCCGGTTTGAGAAACTTGGGTTTAAGGTTTTTATCATGATATCTTTTTGTCCTCTCTTTGTATAACTTTGCACTCTCATAACTATCCTGCCTCATCTCTGCAAGCTCATCCAAGTCAAGCAGTCTTTTCTCCCCTGCTAAAGTCAACTCCATGTTTAGCTGCTTGGTTGCCCAATATGCTTTGTGCTCTAGTTCCACTGGCAGATGACACTCTTTTCCATACACAATCCGGTACGGGCTCATTCCAATGGGGGTTTTGTATGCAGTCCGATAAGCCCACAGTGCATCACACAATTTGTCAGCCCAGTCCTTCCGATTTGGACGCACCGTTTTCTCAAGCACCGCCTTGATTTGGCGATTACTCACCTCCACTTGGCCCGATGTTTGAGGGTGATAAGCCGTAGCCAACTTGTGACCCACCCCATATCTTTTTAGCACTTGATTGAACATTCTGTTTGTGAAGTGCGTCCCTTGGTCACTGATAATGACGCGCGGCACTCCATACCTGCCAAAGATATTTTCACGCACAAACTTGCAAACAATATTAGCATCATTAGTCCGGGTAGGAATTGCTTCCACCCATTTAGACACATAATCTACAGCAACAAGAATGTACAAGTAGCCTTGGGAAGGGGGAAAAGGACCCATAAAATCAATACCCCACACATCAAAAATATCAACAATTAAATTATGTTGTAGGGGCATTTCATCTCTCTTTCCTATATTGCCAGTCCTTTGGCATCTATCACACCTCACACAAAAATCATGAGCATCTTTAAATAAAGTGGGCCAATATAGACCCGCTTGCAATACTTTTCTAGCGGTCTTTTGCCCACTAAAGTGACCCCCACATTGGAGCTCGTGGAAAAATCTCAACACACTAGCTTGCTCATGCTCCGGAATGCATCTCCTAATTATCTTGTCCGGGTAAACTTTCCACAGATAAGGGTCATCCCAAATGTAATGCTTCACATCCGATCTAAACTTTCGTTTTTGATCGTAAGTGAAGTTAGGCGGCATAATATTAGAAACAAGAAAATTCACAAGATCCGCATACCAAGGCTCATGAACATGTAACGCAAAAAGTTGCTCATCCGGAAAATTTTCATTAACCGGAATCGCACCATCTATCACATTAGTAAAAGTAAAGTTCTCTAGCCTAGATAAGTGATCAGCCACCACATTTTCGGTCCCTTTTTTGTCCTTTATTTCTATGTCAAACTCCTACAGTAGGAGCATCCACCTAAGAAGTCTAGGTTTAGCATCCTTTTTATTCAGCAAATATTTAAGTGCAGCATGATCAGAGTAGATAATCACCTTGGACCCAAGCAAGTAAGAACGAAACTTTTCAAGAGCAAACACAACTGCTAAAAATTCTTTTTCAGTGGTAGTGTAATTCAGTTGTGCATCATTTAAAGTTCTACTTGTGTAATGAATCACGTGAGGTAATTTATCTACTCTTTGCCCCAACACAGCCCCAATCGCAAAATCTGATGCATCACACATGATATCAAATGGTAGAGACCAATTGGGGCTGGATAGAATGGGGGCACACGTCAACTTCTCCTTCAGCAGATTGAAGGCCTCTAAACACTCTTGGTCAAAGATGAACTCAGTGTCCTTAGCGAGCAGGTTACATAAAGGCTTACAAATTTTTGAAAAGTCTTTTATGAAACGCCTATAAAAACCTGCATGGCCTAGAAAACATCGCACACCCTTAACCGACACAGGGGGAGGCAATTTTGAAATCACATCGATTTTAGCCTTGTCTACCTCAATCCCCTTGTTTGACACCAAGTGTCCTAACACAATGCCATGCCTTACGAGAAAATGACATTTTTCCCAACTAAGGGTCAGATTTGTCTCACAACAACGATTTAAAACCATTGTCAAATTCTCTAGGCACCCATCAAAACTGTCCCCAAATACCGAGAAGTCATCCATGAAGACTTCGACACATCGCTCAATCAAATCAGAGAAGATGGATGTCATACACCTTTGAAAGGTCGCAGGTGCATTACAAAGCCCAAAGGGCATCCTCCTAAATGCGAATGTGCCAAAAGGACAAGTAAAAGTGGTCTTGGCTTGGTCCTCTGGTGCAATGGGGATTTGGTTATACCCCGAAAAACCGTCCAAGAAACAATAATACTCATGTCCAGCTAACCTCTCAAGAATCTGATCAATAAAGGGCAAAGGGAAGTGATCTTTCTTTGTTGCAGCATTCAGTTTGCGCAAATCTATGCACATTCTCAGACCAGTCACTTCCCTTTTTGGCACTTCTTCTCCTTTTTCATTAGTGGTGACCGTGTAGCCCGATTTCTTTGAAACGACTTGAACCGGGCTCACCCACTCACTATCAGCAACGGCATAGATAATGCCTGCATCCAACAATTTTAGGACCTTTTCCTGACCGCCTCCTCCATGTGAGGATTTAACCTCCTTTGTCTCTCTCTAGAAGGCTTAGCACCATCTATGAGATTAATCTTGTGCATGCACATGGAGGGGCTTATACCCTTAATATCTGCTAAGGTCCACCCTATGGCCTGCTTGTGCTCACAAAGCACTTTGATAAACTTAGCCTCTTGTTCTATGGTCAAATCTGAGGCAATTATCACGGGCAAAGTCTCACCCTCCCCAAGAAAAACATACTTTAGATTGGAAGGAAGGGCTTTCAGCTCAAGAGCTGGAGGGGTTACAATAGAAGGCACCGACTTCTCATTGAAGTGGCCTAGGGGGTGAAACGGGCCATCACTAGGATGGTGTTCGTCGGCCTTTTCCACAGCCATCAGTTGAACATCCGCATTATCCCTAAGTTTCTCACCGCCATTTGACAACAAAGACTCTAACTCCTCACATTCTCTCTCATGCCACAAGACTTCACTCACACAATCCTCAACAATATCCACACAGTTACAAGACTCGTCATCTAAGGGACTTTGCATGACATCAAACACAGATATTTCTATTTTCTCATTAGCCACACACATAGATAGAGTCCCATCACCCACATTAATGATGGTGTTAGTAGTAGCCATAAATGGACGCCCAAGCAATATGGGAGAATCCTGACTATTCCCAACACCATTAACAGTCTCAAGCACAACAAAATCCACAGGGATAATCAAATTGGCTACCTGCACCAAAACATCCTCCACAATTCCCAATGGCCTCTTGATTGAACGGTCAGCCAATTGCAAGGTCATTGTGGTGGGTTTTAGCTCAGGTAAACCCAACTCAAGATACAAATGATGAGGTAACAAATTAATGCTAGCACCGAGATCTAACATTGCCTTCACCTTTTTAGAATCCCCCATAGATATAGAAATGTTAAAACTTCCGGGGTCCTTCAATTTAGGTGGGAGGTTCTGTTGTACCACAGCACTAGCACTTTCTCCCATAATCAACTTCTCATCATTCCCATACTTGGGTTTCCTGGAGTTAAGTTCTTTGAAAAACTTTGCATAAGCTGGGATATTTTTAATGACATTTAACAAAGGAAGATTAATGTTTACTTTTGAAAACATGTCATATAAATCAGTCATTTGCTTATCCAGCTTACTTCTCATGAATCTACCAGGAAACGGTACAGGAGGTACATATGGCTTGGGGGTGGAAGAATCAGTCACAGGAATTTCCCCCATGCCCTTAGTACTCTTACCAACAACATCCTCAACAACGGGTGGTTCAACAGTTTCAGAAGGAGAGTTAGGACATACCTCATTGCTTACATGTTTGCCATTTCTCAGAGTCATAATGACCTTGGCTTACTCCCCTTGACTAGGGAAGGTTCCTGGTTTATGCCCTTGCTGACCCACAGCTAGTTGACCAATCTGGGTCTCCAGCTTTTTGTTGACAGCATCCTGTTGCTTTTCACGCTGCTCCATCATCATCTTCATTTGTTGCTGCTCTTGCATCATGGTCCTCATCATATCCTCCAGTGATTGCTTAGGCTGCTGTTCTGGATTCCCTTGTGGGGGAGGGGGATATAGAGGTTTCTGCTGCTGGTACTGAATTCCTGGGTTACCCCTCCAAGAAAAATTGGGGTGGTTTTTCCAATCTGAATTATAAGTATTAGAATACATACCACCTTGATTTTGCCTTGGGGGATACCCTTGCATCGCATTTACCTGTTCAGAATCAAACTGTGCAACAACTGGACAACCATTAGTAGCATGAGTGTTAGATCCACAATTAGCACAGAAATCAGATACCACATTAGCACTTGAGGAAGACATATTAGAATTCATTTTAGCCATGTTTTGGTTTAACAAAGACACCTGCCTAGCGAACTCATCCATACCACTCAACTCATGCACTCCCCTAGGTTTCCCTCTAGAACCTTTTTCTTGCGAATTGGCCCCTAACATCTCAAATAATTCTTGGGTTTGGTCCACAGTTTTGGTTCCTAGAAAGCCGCCTGCTGCATTGTCGACCATAGCTTGGTCTGCTGCAGTTAACCCACCATAAAATGTTTGATGTAATAAGGCCTCAGGAAAAGCATGATGGGGGCACTGCACTTGCAACATTTTGAACCTATCCCAAGCCTCATGAAATGGCATTTTCTGTCTAAAGGTGGCCAAAGTAGCATGCGGGAAAAATTTCTTTAAGAATGCATCATGCAACCCATCCCATGTAGTGATACTCCTCGCAGGAAGTAACATAAGCCAAGTTTTAGCTACCCCTTGAAGAGAGAAAGGAAAATACTTAAGTCTTAATTGTTCATCAGTAACCCCCTCTTTTACAGGGAATCCTGATATAATCATCATGTACTCTCTCAAGAAGTTCAAAGAGTCTTCAGCGGGAAGACCCTGAAACTTGGGCAACTGACTGAAGTAATGCCCCTTTGCCTCATAAGATTTAGCAGCCTCAGTCAGGACAATACATGACACCGATGTGTCAACCTTAGGCCTAGCATATTCTTTCATTAAGGGATTAGCCATTACAACTTCAATTTCTTCTCCCCGGTGGAAGAAGTTTCAAATTCACTTAAAAATACCTCTGTCTCGGTGACAGAAGCTTCAGACTCAGACTCAGAAATAGGGGGAATGCCCCTGTCAAGTCTATCGATATTATCGTCCAAAGGAACCAACTCGGGGTTCAATGAACGTCTACCAAACATACACCGATTAAATTAACTTGTAAATCAAAACAAGTCCCCGGCAGCGGCGCAAAAACTTGATGGATAAAATTCCAAGTAATAAAATACCTAGCAAGCGCACTAGTTACCGTAGTAGTAACGCGCGAAAGCGAGGGTCGATCCCACAGAGACTTGTTGGAAAGACAAGTGAATTTAATTAGTGCAAACGAACCAAAGGGGGTTTTTGATTGATTTTGATTAACCTAAATTAACTACTAAACAATGAAAATAAATTACTAAATTAAAGATCACTAAGCAAACAAGGATTTAATTCAAGATTACGAAGATTCACAGATTGGGGTTCACAACTATCTCCTCTCTATGCTATTTTATTAAAAAGATTATTAAACTTGTTCAAGAAATCGTTCACTTATTTAAGAGTTGGGACGGTCTGGTCACCGGATTGCAACCCTATTATTATCTCTATGTGAAATATTCCGTTAGGTCAACAACACACAAAAACAATTTATTAAGTTCTTAAGAACACTTGATCTTAAATTCTTTTGATTTCCGCGAAGTCCTCAATTAAATCTAATCACAAGAATATGATTCAATATATAAATTATCCACGCTAGTGAAACAATCTAAACCAAGATGATTTAAAGACCAAAAATATCAAGTCATATTAATGAAATCTTTAAATTAATTAAGCTCTATTCTTATGAACAAGAACAAGATTAATATTTGATTAAGCCCAAGTTAGCAAAGAGATTTGATAGTTATTACTCCCAATCCATGAATAAAGAAATTAGCTACTCATCGACATAGCAATAAACACAAGAATATAATTAAAAATCATAAACCTGGACAAAAGCTTGATGATGAATAATCTCCCAAATCTTGTTTACAACTTGAAACTTGAATAAAACCTAAAACAATGCATCCATCAATAAAAATACTGCAGTCTAATATTTATACATAGAGAAAACTAGGGCCAAAAGTAGGAAAAATAGGGTAAAAACCCGTCTGGCAAGGAAAACCCGAAACTGTACGGAATGACCAAGCGGGCGCCTGGTAGACCCCAGGCGGGCGCCTATTGGCCAGTAACTTTGGTTCTTCAAAATCCCCAACAAGCGGGCGCCTGGTTCTTAGGAGGGCGGGCGCCTGGTGCAGTTTTCTGCTTTCTTTATTTTTTCTTCTTTTCTCCACCTTCTTGACACGGTTGACCTTTGACTTGAACAATATTCAGTCTTCAACAAATTACAATCCACGGACTTTGCAACTACACAAAATACACTACAAAGTATCCTAAAACATTACAAATCCAACAAAGTTTCATAAATCATAAAAGACCAAAATTACATCCAATCTAAACTATATTACAACCAAAAGCTGATAAAATTAGTACAAAAATGCGGAGATAATACATGTGTAAACCGATCCATCACTTATGCTTATCAAATTAGCCTTTAAACCATCCACATGCAACACATTGCGCCAACTAGGCAAACCTTCTACCTTCAGTGTACCTTTCCCAATTGTCTTGCCTTGAGATCCTCCACCAAATTTAACTTTTCCACCGTTAAAGGTTTCATAGTCACTAAAGTGCTCAAGTGATCCAGTCATGTGGCGGGAGCAGCCACTATCAGAGTACCAGGATCCCTAAAAAATGCTCTTAAGGGATGTGAACACCACCTGACATTTGGTGTCTTCTTTCTTTACCCAAGTGGCTTTTGATTCTGCCTTGGGTTGTCTGTTCAGTTGATGCGCAGTTGTGCGCTCAACTGTCTGCTCAAGTGACCACCATTTTTCTCCAAGCTAAGTTCCTGTTTCAGCTTATAACAAAATGGTCGAATGTGACCGGGAGCAAAACAATGGTGACACACATATCTCCTCTTTCTATTTCTTTTGTTTTTGTGAAGAGATCTATGTTCAACTTTAGAAGGACACTCCCCCTCTTTGGCAAAAATAGGAGCACCATAGCTTAAACCTTTCTTTTCAGGTTTTTCAATTTTAAAAAATCCATCAAGCTTGGGTTTATCAGAATTTAACCCACACAAAGTGTCATTGGTTTTAGTAAACTCAGTTTTGACATTTTCAAGCTCGATGTCCTTTTTTGTAAGTAAAACTTCCAAATGGGCTATGGACTCTTTTTGAGACTCACTCTCATTTGACAACCTCTCAACCTCATATTTTAATAATGACATCAGAGGAAAACTTCTCATCTACCTGTTTCAACCCCTTATTTTGTCCCATCTCTTTGGACAATCTCTCAACCTCAGATTTTAAACTCGCATTCTGAATAAGAAGTTTATCATTTACCTGATGCAAGGCTATGAGTTCTTCAGAGTCATCTGCAATGGTAGAGTTCAAGCAAGTATATTCACTGCAGCCAGTTGAGTTACCAGTTGTGCAGTCAATTGACTGCACATCTTCACTGTCAAACTCACTATCAGATAAAGTGAAGTGAGATGATTGCATTGTTGACAAATGAGCTGTTTCTTCATCATCACTATCACTAAGGGTCGCTGTATAGCTCATTCCCTTTTCAAAATTTTCAACCGAATAAGATGGAAATGGTGTCTTTTTCAAAAAATCAATGGATTGTTCTGTGTTATTTTCTTGCACACCACGATTTTCTTCATAAATGGTTAAGATCCCAGTAAGTTCTACAAGACTTAGAGTCTCGACATCATAGAATTCCTTTAACACAGATATTTTCACGTTGAATCTACTTGGGAGGGATCTTAACATTTTGCTTACGAGTCTAGCATTAGAGATGGATTCCTCTAACACATATAACTCATTTGCAATTTTTATCAATTTAGAATAAAAATCTTTGATGGTTTCATTTTCTTTCATTTTAAGATTTTCAAACACAATCATTAAAACCAAAAACTTGTTTTGTTCACAGTCCATTATGGCTACTACAAAGATCGATCTCAGTATGTCGAGAGAAGGCTCGTGATGCCAATTGAAAGAAATTAGGCGGCTAGGACTGTTTTCTGGGAACGACCAGTTGTGATCTGAGAATACAATCACAAGTGTCTTAACAACTGGCACGACAACTGTCAACGGACAGAATATCAGAAAAACGTAAACACGCAGCGGATTAAATAAAACGAAGTTTTAAACACTTCAGCAAGACAATGCTTGCTGGAAAACTTTCATTAATTAAAAACTTGCAAAATACAAGCTATAGAAAACGATTACAATGAAAGAAATAAAATAATTAAAATACTAAATGAGTTCTAGACTCCTAGAACAAATCAAACACTAAAACAACCTTGAAGAATTAAAAGAATCAAATCACCAAAGATTCAAGGCCAAAGAGGAAAGCAATATATGTTCTCAATACAAGAACTATTGCAAAGAACCTTGAAAACTATGGAGATTGAAAACAAAATACTTCAAGGACAAAAGGACTCTAAAAGAGAATATGATGAATTCTTTTCTCTCTCAAATGGCTGGAATCCGTGTATCTTATGGTTGGCCTCTCCTTGTTTATATAGCCTCTCCATTGCTTGATCAACAAGAGTCCAACCCTACTAAAATACAAAAGATAACTACCAAAGATAAATATTAGTAGGTTAGTCAAGTAAATCAAATAAAAAGAACTATCCTAAAATAAACTATTCCCTAAGATAAATAATACAATAACCTAAAATAAATTATATAAAATATTTACAATATACAAACTAACTTAAATAAAATGCAAATCAGAATTACAAAAAAAAAAAAAAATATTAAGAGTATTTCATACTCTTTCAGTCTTCACTCCACCACTTCATTGTGCATGCAGGCTCCTCATTTTATTGCACATACAAGGAACTTTCTCCATCTTCTCTCTCACTCTATTTCTCTCTCTTCCATTTCGACTCCGCTCTCTACTTACCTTCGCCAAAACAATGACTTCTCCAAGCTCTACGGTAAGTTTTTCCTTTCTTTTTTCTTTTCTTGAAACAAATCACATTCTGAATTTTCTCTCTCTCTCTCTCTCTCTCTCTCTCTCTCTATCTCTCTCTCTCTCTCTCTCTCTCTCTCTCTCTCTCTCTCTCTCTCTCTCTCTCTCTCTCTTATCTCTCTAAACTAATTGTTCATCTTCATAAAATCCCCCCCCCAACACGCACACACACAACACCAAAAAAATGTCTAGAGATTGTTTTCATGAAACTGAAACTTATTTTCTCTTTCAAAATTTGAAAATCGTGTTTAGGTATTGTTGAGTTCTTAATGTTCAAGTATATGCATCGATTGTTCTCACGTTTTAACAAAAATGTAGTCTATAAATGGAGTGGTTTGGTTAATAAGCTTATCACTCATGCGTTCGAAAACTGGGATTTTCCAAATGGAATCTCCATTTTTAACCACAACAAACTCAGAAGGGTGATTATTTAAATTTTGACCAAAATTAGTAATGTTAGCCTATAGCTGCAGTCTTCACTCCACCACTTCATTATGCATGCAGGCTCCTCATTTTTGTTGCACATACAAGGCACTCTCTCCATTTTCTCTCTCACTCTCTTTCTCTCTCTTCCATTGCGACTCCGCTCTCTACTTACCTTCGCCAAAACAATGGCTTCTCCAAGCTCTTCTAGCTCTACGGTATTTTTTTCCTTTCATTTTTTTTCTTGAAACAAATCACATTCTGCATTTTCGCTCTCTCTCTTTCTCTCTCTAAACTAATTGTTCATCTTCATAAACCCCCCCCCCCAACACGCACACACACAACACAAAAAAAAAAATGTCTAGAGATTGTTTTCATGAAACTGAAACTTATTTTCTCTTTCAAAATTTGAAAATCATGTTTAGGTATTGTTGAGTTCTTAATGTTCAAGTATATGCCTAGATTGTTCTCACGTTATAACAAAAATGCAGTCTATAAATGGAGTGGTTTGGTTAATAAGCTTATCACTCATGCGTTCAAAAACTGGGATTTTCCAAATGGAATCTCCATTTTTCACCACTACAAACTCAGAAGGGTGATTATTTAAATTTGGACAAAAATTAGTAATGCTATCCTATAGTTGCAGTCTTCGCTCCACCACTTCATTGTGCATGCAGGCTCCTCATTTTATTGCACATACAAGGCACTTTCTCCATCTTCTCTCTCACTCTATTTCTCTTTCTTCCATTTCGACTCCGCTCTCTACTTACCTTCGCCAAAACAATGACTTCTCCAAGCTCTACGGTAAGTTTTCCCTTTTTCTTTTCTTTTTTTTTTCTTGAAACAAATCACATTTTGCATTTTCTCTCTCTCTCTCTTTCTCTCTCTAAACTAATTGTTCATCTTCATAAAATCCCCCCCCCCAACACGCACACACACAACACCAAAAAAAAATGTCTAGAGATTGTTTTCATGAAACTGAAACTTATTTTCTCTTTCAAAATTTGAAAATCGTGTTTAGGTATTGTTGAGTTCTTAATGTTCAAGTATATGCATCGATTGTTCTCACGTTTAAGCAAAAATGCAGTCTATAAATGGAGTGGTTTGGTTAATAAGCTTATCACTCATGCGTTCGAAAACTGGGATTTTCCAAATGGAATCTCCATTTTTAATCACAACAAACTCAGAAGGGTGATTATTTAAATTTTGACCAAAATTAGTAATGCCAGCCTATAGCTGCAGTCTTCACTCCACCACTTCATTGTGCATGCAGGCTCCTCATTTTGTTGCACATACAAGGCAATTTCTCCATTTTCTCTCTCTCTCTTTCTCTCTCTTCCATTTCGACTCCGCTCTCTACTTACTTTCGCCAAAACAATGGCTTCTCCAAGTTGTTCAAGCTCTACGGTATGTTTTTCCTTTCTTTTTTTTTCTTGAAACAAATCACATTCTGCATTTTCTCTCTCTCTCTCTTTCTCTCTCTAAACTAATTGTTCATCTTCATAAAATCCCCCCCCCCCAAGACGCACACACACAACACAAAAAAAATGTCTAGAGATTGTTTTCATGAAACTGAAACTTATTTTGTCTTTCAAAATTTGAAAATCATGTTTAGGTATTGTTGAGTTCTTAATGTTCAAGTATATGCCTCGATTGTTCTCACGTTTTAACAAAAATGCAGTCTATAAATGGAGTGGTTTGGTTAATAAGCTTATCACTCATGCGTTAAAAAACTGGGATTTTCCAAATGGAATCTCCATTTTTCACCACTACAAACTCAGAAGGGTGATTATTTAAATTTGGACAAAAATTAGTAATGCTAGCCTATAGCTGCAGTCTTCACTCCACCATTTCATTGTGCATACACGCTCCTCATTTTATTGCACATACAAGGCACTTTCTCCATCTTCTCTCTCACTCTATTTCTCTCTCTTCCATTTCGACTCCGCTCTCTACTTACCTTCGCCAAAACAATGACTTCTCCAAGCTCTACGGTAAGTTTTTCCTTTTTCTTTTCTTTTTTTTTTCCTTGAAACAAATCACATTCTGCATTTTCTCTCTCTCTCTCTCTCTCTCTCTCTCTCTCTCTCTCTCTCTCTCTCTCTCTCTATCTCTCTCTCTCTCTCTCTCTCGAAACTAATTGTTCATCTTCATAAAATCCCCCCCCACAACACACACACACACAACACCAAAAAAATGTCTAGAGATTGTTTTCATGAAACTGAAACTTATTTTCTCTTTCAAAATTTGAAAATCGTGTTTAGGTATTGTTGAGTTCTTGATGTTCAAGTATATGCATCGATTGTTCTCACGTTTTAACAAAAATGCAGTTTATAAATGGAGTGGTTTGGTTAATAAGCTTATCACTCATGCGTTCGAAAACTGGGATTTTCCAAATGGAATCTCCATTTTTAACCACAACAAACTCAGAAGGGTGATTATTTAAATTTTGACCAAAATTAGTAATGCTAGCCTATAGCTGCAGTCTTCACTCCACCACTTCATTGTGCATGCAGGCTCCTCATTTTGTTGCACATACAAGGCACTTTCTCCATTTTCTCTCTCACTCTCTTTCTCTCTCTTCCATTTCGACTCCGCTTTCTACTTACCTTCGCCAAAACAATGGCTTCTCCAAGCTCTACGGTATGTTTTTCCTTTCTTTTTTTTTTCTTGAAACAAATCACATTCTGCATTTTCTCTCTCTCTCTCTCATTCTCTCTCGAAACTAATTGTTCATCTTCATAAAATCCCCCCCCCCAAGACGCACACACACAACACAAAAAAAAAATGTCTAGAGATTGTTTTCATGAAACTGAAACTTATTTTCTCTTTCAAAATGTTTAGGTATTGTTGAGTTCTTAATGTTCAAGTATATGCCTCGATTGTTCTCACGTTTTAACAAAAATGCAGTCTATAAATGGAGTGGTTTGGTTAATAAGCTTATTACTCACGCGTTCAAAAACTGGGATTTTCCAAATAGAATCTCCATTTTTCACCACTACAAACTCAGAAGGGTGATTATTTAAATTTGGACCAAAATTAGTAATGCTAGCCTATAGCTGCAGTCTTCACTCCACCACATCATTGTGCATGCAGGCTCTTCATTTTGTTGCACATACAAGGCACTTTCTCCATCTTCTCTCTCACTCTCTTTTTCTCTCTTCCATTTCGACTCCGCTCTCTACTTACTTTCGCCAAAACAAATGGCTTCTCCAAGCTCTTCAAGCTCTACGGTATGTTTTCCTTTTTTTTATTTTCTTGAAACAAATCACATTCTGCATTCTCTCTCTCTCTCTCTCTCTCTCTCTCTCTCACTCTCTATTTCTCTCTCTAAACTAATTGTTCATCTTCATAAAATCCCCCCCCCCAACACGCACACACACAACACCAAAAAAAAATGTCTAGAGATTGTTTTCATGAAAGTGAAACTTATTTTCTCTTTCAAAATTTTAAAATCATGTTTAGGTATTGTTGAGTTCTTAGTGTTCAAGTATATGCCTCGATTGTTCTCACATTTTAACAAAAATGCAGTCTATAAATGGAGTGGTTTGGTTAACAGGCTTATCACTCATGCGTTCAAAAACTGGGATTTTCCAAATGGAATCTCCAATTTTCACCACTACAAACTCAGAAGGGTGATTATTTAAATTTGGACCAACATTAGTAATGTTAGCCTATAGCTGCAGTCTCACTCCACCACTTCATTGTGCATACATGCTCCTCATTTTGTTGCACATACAAGGCACTTTCTCCATCTTCTATCTCACTCTCTTTCTCTCTCTTCCATTTCGACTCTGCTCTCTACTTACACCTTCGCCAAAACAATGGCTTCTCTAATTTGTATTTTTATCTGAATGTAACTAGTCAATCCCCATAAATTAGCATTTTTCACATTGTCCACTCAATTTGTATGGCATGGGTGTTTTTATTTGTAGGGATTCGATGTTCCTGAATTCCCTAATTCTATATTTTACGGAATTCAACCTTGTTATGAAGCTTTTTCAGAGGCCTGGACCTATGGGGAAGTTAAGGAATCCTCAATATTTGTAACTGAGGAACATAACAAGAAAGAGGTCCTTTAGATTATATGTGTTTAGTTTCATATATCTGTTGGATTTTGTTTGCTGGAGATTGACTTGTATTTATTGGTTCAGGGCACAAATTACGCTTAGTATAGGTTTGCCAAGGTGAATATGGAACCTGTTGGTGGGGTGATTTACTATATCACTTATTTAGCTGAGGATCTCAACAGTGTTGATTCTGGACCTGGTTATGGGAGCGGCAACCTTGAGAAGGTTCCCATTGGCCCGAATGGTGGTCTGCTCGTCGAGCTTCAAGCGAAGGTGTTTTATCCGAAACCGGATGAAGAAGGAAAAATCATTATGGACGTCATGTACTTCCACGTTAACGACACTATATGTGAGGAAGGATATGAGGTATATAATGTTATGGTTTATGTATGGTTTCTATTTTGTTTACTTTCATAGAAATTTTGTTTAATAAGAATTGGAGTTCTCCACGTGTCTTCAAACTAATATTGTTTTCTTGTTCATGGCAGGGCCGTCCCTAACAGTTTATGGGTCTGTGGCAAAGTCAAATTTAAGGGCATTTAATATTATTTGTTTAGTAAAATTTATTTTTTTTAATCGAGTGATTTTTTTATTTTTTTTAAAACAGTGTGATGCACGTGCAATGCACAGAAAACAGTAATAGTGTAAAAATGATTATGGTTATAATATATTTGAAACCGTGCGATGTACGTGTTTTGCACAAATAACAATAATGATAATAAAATTTTAAATATAATTTAGTAAAAGAATTGTAAAGCTATTAAAAGTTATAATTATTGAACACTTTCTAAAATCAGCTTACTAAAATTGGTAAATTGCTGCAGCATTGTTTTTGTCTCTTTGTGTAGTCTCCACTCTCCACCCCCATTCTCCACCCCCATTGCATTGCATGTAACATTTTATTGGTGGCAACAACACTCATTGCTGCAGCTCTCTCTCTCTCTTAACTGGCAAATCTTTTTATCCACCTTCCTCTTCCACACCGGCCCAATCATCCATGGCTTCCTCAAGCTCCACCGGCATTGTTCACTCAGTAAATTTTTTTTTTTATTATTATTATTAAAAAAACAACAAATAATTTCATGAAAACAAAAACTGACGCACACATACAAAAACTGATTTAAACATTGAATTTATTTAGCAAGGTTTTAGTTCAAATATGAAAAAAAAAAATCCTTTACAAATGAAAAAAAGTTTTTTGAAATCTGAAACCTTTGTTTCATGACTTCCTTTCAATAATGGAAGCTTCAATGTTGAATTTAAATATTGAGGACCAAAAATATCTTCCCTCTTGAAGTTACTGACCAAGGAAGATGTAGTCAAGGCCGTCCCTAACACTTTATAAGCCTGGGGCGAAGTCAAATTTAAGGGCCTTTAATATTATTTGTTTAGTAATTTTTTTTAATCAACTGATTTTTTTTTGAAACAATGTGATGCACGTGCAATGCACAGAAAACAGTAATATTGTAAAATGATTATGGTTATAATATATTTGAAACCGTGCGATGTACGTGTTTTGCACAAATAACAATAATAATGATAATAAAATTTTAAATATAATTCAGTAAAAGAATTGTAAAGCTATTAAAAGTTATAATTTCAATAATAACTCTAAAAGTAAAAATGATGGTGATAATATGTAGAAAGGTCATATAATATATGTAAAAGTCACAAAAATCACAGCACGTCACTATTTAAAAAGTGAAAATCTCCTGAAAAACTTTTTAAATGCTCGCTTTAGTGTAAAACTTGTTTATCATCTTTTATGAAAAACTCATTTTTTTATCTCTTAATGTAAAACATGTTTTTCATAAGTGTGACTCATTTAAAAAAAATCTATTTTTAAATGTCTGATATTGATAATTAAATGTCATTTGAAAACTTTAAACTAACACAGAGGATGTAACATTTTTAAAAATATATTTTTAAACTGAAAAATAAACACTTATCTTGAATGTTAAAAATCAAATATATTACAACCATAAATATTAGATTGTTTGTATTTGTTACTCGTAGTTTTTATAGTCAGATATTTAATATAGCAATTTAATTTTCTTTATGTACAAAATGAAGGACCTTCTTATTTAAAAACAGTCTAAAAGTTGGTGAAAAACATGTTTTACACTCGCTTTAGTCTAAAACTTTTTCTTTTGATGTAAAAAAAAATCTCTTAGTATAAAATAAGTTTTACATATCTCTTAGTGTAAAACAGGTTATTCATAAGACTGACTCAAAAATTTGACTTTTATTAGTAAAAATACATATATATATTCTTTCTATCTATTTTTAAAATTTTAATTTTGCAAGTACAAAATTAAATATGAAAAAAATGGTAAAAAAAATCATTAAGAGAATCATTTTTGAGAAAAAAGGTTATTTAAATCGGGACGTATATAAATATTAAATACTAAATTGACACCGCCTTCATCTTTTAGGATTAAATTTATTGGGTATATGTAAATTTGTTACGCTCAATAACTAAATGAAATTATACAAAAAATACTAATAGTTGCAGGGTAAATTTTTCACAAAAATATGTCATGTGGCATTGCTGATGTCAGCGGTTCGGTATATATATATATATATATATATATATATATATATATATATATATATATATACACAATGTCTAATTGTTTTAATGCAACATTAACCCACATATACTTAGATTGCAAATTTTTACTAATTGTGTTAGTAAACATCAGTGTTAAAAAAATTACTTTAAAATAATTAATAAATATGACTTATACAATATATACACATAACTATAAAATTTAGGCCCCATACCACTATGGGCCTGGGCGAGCGCCCACCCTGCCCACCCCCTTGGGCCGGCCCTGGTTCATGGTCAAAATCTTTGTTGTTCCCAGTCACAACATTAATGGTAGGCGGAGTCAATTTTTGAATGTGCTGTAGTTTTCTTTCATAGCCAAAGACGCATGTTTAGGCAAGAAATAAGATGCTCTATTGCGCTTAAATGACACTTTCTTTCTCTCAAATTCAGATCTTGAAACTTGGAACTAGAAACAATGAATCATTCTTCGTTCTTTTGTCTATGCATCTTCATAGTTTAGGTCATGGAACCAGAAACAAATAATCATTTTTTGTTCTTATCTATGCATCTTCATCATGTCTGCTTAGCCTATTGAATTTAAGTTAAAATCCTCTTAAAGATTAAAGCATACGCATGTGTTTTCCAAGAAACGTCTATAGTATGCATCTTCGTAGTTTAGGTCCTGGAACCAAGAACAATAATCATTCTTAGTTCTTATCTATGCATCTTTATTCTGTCTGCTTAAACTGTGCTATTTAAGTCGAAATCCTCTTGAAGATTAAAGCATACACATGGGTTTTTCCTAGAGACGTGTATGGTGTTTATCATTCTTGGTAATAAATGTCTCCCCTGATTGTATAGATGTGGTTGACAACTGTGTTTTGTTTGCTCGACTCTTTACTACAATAAGTAGGACAGACTTATAACCCCGTCCGTGGTGCTTGTTCAGCGATAACATATGGACGTAGCCCCTCAATTCGATATTCCTGCTTGTTTAGTTGAAATTTATAGTGGTAGATTGTCTATTTACATTGCGGGGGGTTTTATCACTTCATGTTGATCATCTTTCAACAGTGGTGCATGTTTTGTCCAAGTCGAAACAATGGGAAGGGCAAGCGAGTTGCTATTTTACTTCCTCCATCCCAAAATGAATGTCCAGAAACTTCTCAAATTTTCTCTTGATCAATAGCAAATTTGAGATATATTTCTGGACATTCATTTTGGGGTAAAGGGAGAATATGCTATATTTTATGATGGTGGCGGGATTGGGGGATCTGTTAAAAGGCATTACAAAAACAGGCGATTATGTGTCAGCACTTTTTAATCTAGGGGATACCTTAACAACATGTTTTGGACATGTTGTGGATGTACTGCAAAGGAAGTATATAGGACGCGGTGTAAAATGAGTAGAGTTTTTCTCTAGAGTTGGTTTATACGAATTGCGCGTGGATTTATCAAACACTAGCATCGAAATGCCAATATTGTCTTTCTTTGTTTTTTTTTGTTATATTGGTGCTGAATTCACTTTGGGTAGATGAAATACTGTTCCTTTCACTCAGTTTTAGATGCCATTTTTGTTATTGTTAGTAATTAATTCTTATTTATCTTTGTTTTTTACTTCTTTTTCTCAGGTGCTTAGGCAGCTTGGAAAAAGATAGTATTGCTATGGATCAAGTATGTGTGGCACGGTTATGTAGGAGCCTTGTTGCATAGTGTTTAGTCTGGATTAATTATAATGTAAGAGATTATTAATTCAGCTCCTTTGAATATAACTGGTGACTTATATTATAGGGCCTTGGACTCTAGGGCCCCTGAGCCCAGATTCAAACTCAAATAAGGAAATATAATGTAAGAGATTATTAATTCAGCTCCTTTGAATATAACTGGTGACTTATATTATAGGGCCTTGGACTCTAGGGCCCCTGAGCCCAGATTCAAACCCAAATAAGGAAAATTCAGATGGAAAATTCCTCATACACCCCTCACTAGCAAAATGATGTAAGAAGACTAAAATACCCTTATATCTCTTCTCAACTTTATTTTTTTGGTCAAATTTTAGTCAACTCTTATAACTTACACATAATTATCATATAAGAGTTACCAAAAAAAAATACTTTTTTCATTTTTTTACAAAAAAAAAATAATAATTTTTTTTTGGGTCAAATTTTGTCAAACTTGGTCAAACAGCGGTCAAACTCTTATAACTAACACATAAGAGTCAAAAATTCACTTTTTCCATTTTTTTACAAAAAAAAAAAAAATGGTCAAACTTGGTCAAATAGCAGTCAAACTCTTATAACTAACACATAATTATCATGTAAGAGTTACAAAAATTACTTTTTTCATTTTTTACAAAAAAATAATAATTTTTTTGTCAAACTTGGTCAAACAACAGTCAAACTCTTATAACTAACACATAATTATCATATAAGAGTTGCAAAAATTACTTTTTTCATTTTTTACAAAAAAATAATAAATTTTTTTTGTCAAATCTGGTCAAACTTGGTCAAACAACAGTCAAACTCTTATAACTAACACATGAGAGTCAAAAAAATCATTTTTTTTCCATTTTTTTGCAAAAAAAAAATAACAAATTTTTTTGGTCAAACTTGGTCAAACAGCAGTCAAACTCTTATTACTTACACATAATTATCATATAAGTGTTACAAAAAATACTTTTTTCATTTTTTTACAAAAAAATAATATATTTTTTTTGTCAAATTTGGTCAGACTTTGTCAAACAGCAGTCAAAATCTTTTAACTGACACATAATTAACATAAAAAGAGTCAAAAGTCTTATGAACATGTTCATAAGACTAAAGTCTTATTGAACCTGTTCATAAGACTTTGCTCTTATGAATAATAATGTGTATTATAAGCGCTATTTTCAGTCTCATTAAAACATGTTCATTTGAACCTGTGTTCAAAAGACTAAAAGTCTTATTGAAGCTGTTCATAAGACTTTTCAATCTCATTAAATGCCCACTTCAACATCTTCTTAAAATCCGTGTAAAGTCAAACTAAGAACTTTAGTTCGGGATTGAGGGAGTTTTTTACTGCACATGTAAAAACAGCCCAACAATTGTCAATTGTCTCTCATAGTTGCACTTTTATTAAAATTTTGCACGATCAAAGTTTTTTCTATCGATAGTCCAATGAAGTCATTCATTAGACTATTTTCGAATTTACTATATTGACCCCCCTTAAAAGAAAATTTCAGGGGAATCCAGATTCGCCACTGAATCTACTCTCATAAGGTTATGCCTAAAGTCTCTCGTAGTTGCACTTCAATGAAAAACAGTCTAACTATTGTCCCTCTTGTAACCACAATTATCCAACAGATTAAGTTTCAAACGATTCCCCTTTCTCCAATTTACCAAAAAAATAAAGGGGCGGTCTCCTGTGAGACCGTCTCACGCTGTGCGACGGCTCACAGGCAGCCGGCCTATTTTTTTAATTTTTTTTTTCCACCCCAACTTTTTTTCCTCCCAACAAAAGTAACACCTGTTATAACAAAATGTAACACTTTTTTCTCATATGTAACACTTTTTTTCTTTCAAAAATTTACCACAATTTTGCTGAAATAAATTAAACATAACATAAGATTAACAACTAAACTAATGTAACCTTTTTTTTCTCAATTGTAACACTTTTCTAGGGTTTTACATTCAATTGAAATGCAAAACCGATTATATACATGATTTTTTACTCCTTTTTTTGAAAAAAAAAAATGTACTATTTAACCTATAAACTGTTACATTCATATATATAATATGTTACAATCATATATGCATTGTGTTACATTCAATTATTATTTTTTCTAACCACAAAAACTATTTATATTATTTTGCAAAACTGCTGTTACAGCTTACAATAAAGTGTTACTTTTTTAAGACCAAACTGTTACTTTCTTCCTAAGAACGTGTTACATGACGAGCAGCCCAATTTTTTTTTTGTGGGTTAAAAATTATGTTTTTTTTAAAAAAAAATCAAAATATATCATGACCTATCTAGTTTTATTTGTCTCGTCGAGACGAATACACCCGTATTTTTAGATTTTTTTTCGACTTCAAAATCACAAGATATTGCATTTTAAAATTATGAGATGTTTTTTTTTAAGTGAGTGCCACATGTCGCGTGCTGGGTGGAGGAAGGGGGTTGCTGGGCGGGTGGGGCGCTAGAGCATCCATGGATGGGCGGGTTTTGACCCATGGAGGATCCGTCTCACATGGTGAGACGGTCTCATGGAAGTTTTTGTCAAAAATAAAACACTAATTCAATAAAGTCACTAGACTTCGAAAATGTAGTTTCTATTTAAGCCTAATTCGAGCACCAGTAGGTACATTAATTACTCAAAAAAAAAAAAAAGTTAAAATAATACTTCAGTCTCGAATTTAATGCCCGATTTTTTTTTTTTTTCAAATTTACTCTTGATCATCAAAAACATATTTACATTTTTTGGGTATTCATTTTGCAAGTGGGAGTAGTATTTTGCAGTCTACAAATTTCATCAAAAATCAACTTTTGATCCTTAACTTTGAAAATCCTACATACAAGTCCTTAAGTAACATTTCTAGCCATGTAAGGTCCAAACCATGATTGAAAGGTTACAATTGCTATAAAGAAGAGTAATACTCCCTCCGTCCCAAAAATGATCTTCATACTTTTTTCGTCGTGAAAGAACTTTGAGCAATGATTTTAAGTTGATTTAATTATACTAATGAAAATCTAAAACTTGTTATTGATACACCATCAACAATACCATCAATATCAAGTTTCAGATTTTCATTAGGACAATTAAATCAACCTAAAATTATTGCTCAAAGTTCCTTCGTAATAAGTAATAACGGAGAAAAAAATATGAAAGATCATTTTGGGACGGAGGGAGAACTAATGACAACAACAACAACAACAAAAATAAATTAATTAAAAAGTTAAAAAAAAAAAAAAAAAAAAAAAAAAATGAAGAAGAGGAACAAAAAACACAGAAAATAAGTACCCCATAAATCATTTATTGGAAACTCTCTTGTTGGGCTCAAATACATACTTGATGATTGAATCTTTAATGGACAACAATTGAGGGAACTCCTTCTTCAGCTTTGTAGCATCCAACTCATTGTTACTCCTTGGAGCTACTATCACTTTGGCTTGTTCTTCCAAGTTGAAATTCTCCCATTTGAAGCCAGGGTCAATATAGTCTTTGTACATCTCCAGGATCTCATTGTGGCTCACAACTCCTGGATTTGTGAAGTTCCAAATCCCTTTGCAGTTTCTCTTTGCCATCTCTATAGAAATCGGAAGCAGCTCGTCGAGTACCGTCATGCTATTTGGTATGTTGACCACTTTGTTGTAACGTGTGATCTTCGTGATGAAGCTTCTAGGGTTGTTGAGATCCGATGAGATTGGCATTCGGACACGGAGAGTGCATACATTCTCGTATTCACGTAGGAGCTCCTCCACCTACAAATGCCCGTGTGAATTTTGAGAAAGAACTTAAAAAAATACCCGAACAACTGACGAAATTGGGAATGTAAATTCACTAGGCAAAGTGGTGATGGAATTCTTACCGGCGAACAACCTACATCTGCAACGTAATTTAATATGAGTTTTACGAATAATCCAATGTATTCACTACTAACTAACAGTACAATCCAACGTACTTTCCAATATTTATACAAATAATGCATTGCACTAAATTTAACATTTACGGCATCAAAAAGACTAACAGATTAGCCAGTGTGGCACTACCATGTCAGCACCAATGGTAACTTTGATAGTTTTTGCTAATTTTGATAACGTGGCACTGACATGGCAACGCCACAGAGTCATTTCATTAGTTTTATAACGATGTCTGTCAAAAGCTAGTACGTTGCATTATTTGAAACATTTGAAAAAAAGTATGTTGTATTATATTGTCACTAACGTGCAAGTTGCATTACGCAAATTTTTGTGCATAGTCCACTGTATAAGTCATTAATTATTTCAAATTCTTACCATGGCCTTTGTTTTCGAGTAGAAGGAGCCGATGAAGTTTGGTTTGTCTTCTTCTTTGAATCCAATACCAGATCCTTGAGGATGATCTTTATCATATTCAAATATGCAACCAGTTGCGAAATTCATCATCAGTAGACCTTCTTGCTTGCAAACATCAGCCAAAGTCAGTGTCCCTATCACGTTAGTTCTAATCGTTTCAACCTTATGAGACTCGCACCAATCCACATTAGGCCGTCCTGTTACCCCAGCTGCATTGAAAACATGGGTCGGTTTTACCCTTCTTATATCATCAAACAGAGAACTTCTATCTTGAAGCTTTCCTCTCCCGTAATCAAACATAATCCCCTTATTTTTACAGAGTTTTCCCAGCAACCCCCCGATCCAACCAGTCCTTCCGTATATCAAGAATCTGAAGCTGCTGTTACTCTCGTTAGTTTTCCAGTTAGATTTCTCGGTAAACTGCAACAACCCCCCATCATCATCAAGTGAAGGCATGTTATTAGCTCGTGGGTGCGGGTGAAGGGCAGCACTGACATCTCCCCACCAGTCAGGATTTTCACTATACCAATCCATACACTTCTTTAGCCCTTCCTCCCAGGGTGTTCTTTCTTGCCACCCCAACTTCTTCAGCTTTTGATCATCCAAGAAGTATCTTTTGTCGTTAAAAGGCCTATCATGAACAAACTTAATAACATCATCAGATTTCAAACCAAAGAGTTTGCATACATCTTTTGCTACATCCAAAACAGTCCGTTCTTTCTTGGTCCCGATATTGTATACATGCCCAATCACCCCTTTATGGAGTACAACATCAAACGCCTCTGCCACATCTTCAGAATAAAGATAACTTCTAACGTTAGATCCATCCCCATGAATAGGCAAATGCTCGCCTCTCATAGCTAGGAGAATGAACTTGGGGATAAGCTTTTCGGGAAACTGATTTGGTCCATAAACATTATTCCCACGAGTCGTTATGGTCGGTAAGCCATACGAACGATGATAAGCCATGACCAACATTTCCGCCCCAGCTTTAGTTGCAGAATACGGATTGGTCGGAAGAAGTTGAGAAGCTTCCGGATTGCCAATATCAGTCTCCAAATCAGATTCTCCATAAACTTCATCTGTACTGACATGAATAAACCTCTTAATTGTACGAGTCACCTTGCAAGCTTCTAACAGAACATGGGTACCATAAATGTTATTGTTGGTGAACTCAAACGAATTTCCGAATGAATTGTCGACATGGGTTTGGGCTGCAAAGTGCATAATCGTATCAATGCTTTCAGCAAGAAGGACATAATTGATGAGATCGGAACTTGCAATGTCAGCTTTGACAAACTTGAAATTTGAAGAGGAGAAGCTTGGTTGGAGATTCTTGAGGCTTGAGCAGTAATCGAGTTTATCGAGGGCCACGATTCTATAGTGGGGGTACTTTTTGACGAGCCGGTTGGTTACATGGGAGGCAATGAATCCAGCAGCACCGGTTATGAGAATGGTTTTTGGTGCATACGAATCTGATCCATGAGATGACATCCTTTCCTGCTCTTGGCAGATATTTCAGTCCGTTGTAATAACTGAGACATTTCATCAAACAGTTGGTAACATATGAGATGACGTAATTATATGATCTGAAATTCTGAATTCGACAAGGTACATACTGCATAAAAACATACATGTGATCTAAAGGCATGTATTAAGCATCCCTATTTTTGAAGGTTTTCATTTGCTTCGGAATTTTATCAATTACCATTGTCATTAACATGAATGTCAATGCCAAAACATTCAGAATATAGATAATTATCACGCGTCCTTGGGTCAAATGTTAGTATGTTACTCAAACCCGAAATCTAATAGAGAGAAATTTCTGAATTTGATTACATGGAATCTTGTATTAAACCATCACATTGTTAAAACATTTATAAAATAGAAGCTTTTTGAAACTATAAAGCACGACGACATTCATACGATCTGAACTCAAATCTGTCATAAATCCTAATTACATTAAACACTTCTTTCACCATGCATTTAACTGTACATACGATCATCGATCTACTAATATAGTCTACACAGAAATTCCAGAATCTCGATTACATCATCAAAATCACCATAACAAAACATGGAAATGACATTTAAAACACAGATTTTTCTTTCACTCCCCATTTCAAAAGAAAAATGGAATTGAACTTACAGTGGTGTAGAGGTGCGTAACATGTGTTGGTGGAAATGCTCCAGCGAACCGACCAAAATGGAGAAGGAGAAGAAGAAGAAGAATGATCAATGAGAATTGAGAAGAAGAATGATGAATGATGAATGAGAATTGAGAAGAAGAAAAAAAAAAGAGAAAGGGAAAAATTGGAGTTGTGAAGTTTGAAAAAGATGAGAGATGGAAGTAGTTTGTTGGATGAGAAGGAAACGCGCAGTGAGTGTGAAGTATGTGCGACTGACTGTCGCAAGATAAGCGTTCAGCCATGTAAAGCTAACGTATATCTAGCCCTTTTCTGTTACCTTTTCAGTTCATTCGTCACCAAATGATTTACCAGCGCGGCCCATAAATAAATAATGTGTTTGATTTATTTGTACGTAAAAATTACTCCCTCCGTCTCAGTCTCAGAGTATATGTCCAACCTCTCATTTGCACGGAGATTACGTTGATTGGTGTTGTGAGTATAAAAGTAAAGTAGGAGAGAGAATGAGTGGGAGAAATAGTAAAAAAAATTGCCATCTTTAGAATTGGACATATAGTCTGGGACGGACTAAAAATGAAAGGTGGACGTATACTCTACTCTCTGGGATGGAGGGAGCACTAAATAAATGTGAAAAAAGGGTAAAATAACACAATCACACTGCAATTTTCCTATTTCGAAATGCACACTTATTTTGAGACTGAACAAATAGAAAGCCGAACATTTATTACGGGAGAAAATATTGTTTTTAAATTTTTGAATATAATATATAAAATGGAAAAAGATAATGAAGCAATGTATCCATGGATGCCATATTTTCATCAACTTCTTCATTGGTACAAAATTTTCCTGGAACATTTTAATCGGACCAACCCGGGCCTCTTGAAAAAATACTCGTACGTAACAATTGCCAATCGGCTTTCTGTTTGTTTAATTATTCATACATATTTCGCATTATGAATATTCGTTCTCGTGCCATGGAAATGAATTACTTATGAGCGTAGTGTCGACTGGCATATCCCAGACCCCCGAATGACACTTTCTTCATGTCCTGGTGGGTTGATGAAAGTATCTTGACAAACAAAACTGCTTAATACGAGCGATTACTGCAAAAAAGCTGTAGCATGGGAGAATAAGCAACCCAACTCCCAAGTACCTGCAATGTTTATTTTAGCAGAGCGTTAGATTTTTAAACGAATTTAACCGAGAGCTATAACGAGTTTCAGATTTGGCCAATCGAGTTCTAAATCTATTAGCAATTAGGGTTATTAGGGTTATTACTACTAGGGGGTGAAACAGCTGAGTTAAGTCTGGACTTGAGAAATTCAAGCTGGACTCGATAAGCTTAAGCAAATTTTGAACTTGACTCAAGTTGAACTCGAGCTGAGCCTGACCCAGTTACGAACCATAATAAATGACACTAAATCCATTTGGCATGTCCCAAAATAAATGTCGTGTTTTCAGATAAGGAAATAGACTTGGTGCAATTTTACTATTGTACAAGTAATGCACAAACAAGTAAAGGGCATTCCTTACAACTATTGACAAGTCAAATGCGACATTTATTATGGGAGTGAGGGAGTACACCCTAAAGTCAAAGATCCTAGATTTGGCTCATACCCACTAATCCCAGACACAGGCATACATAATCTTTAGGTATATATTCATATTCATAAAACTACGCATTACGGCTTGTCAAACCGTGCAAGCCATTGCTTTAGACCAAATACCTACGGCAGGACTTTCAGAAATGAACTCGGTTAATATACACATACCATACAGGAGCGTAAGGAGAGGCCAAGTCAAGAAAAGGATATGGCCACCTGCAATGAAGTGAAAAACGCAGTTGTTTAAATGAATCAAGGGTGCAAACAAAATAAAGTATGCTTATGCATTTGGTACAAACAATGAAACAAATTGATCTTAAATAATGAAACAAATTTTTTATTGCAATTGGAATTAGCATGCAAAAATTTTCAACTGAGCCACTTCATTGTTTATGCTTATGCATTTGGTACAAACAATATAAAGTATCAATAGAGTGTCATGGTCGAAATATGGAGTGCTGGTAGTGATGCCCTTTCTTTCATTTGGGTACTATTTTATCTACTTTGATAAATTATAGGGTTCTCGATTTGGTTCCTTAGCCAAAACATGAAAATAAGGAACTTGTGATTTTTGATGTGAAGGTGATTTATTTCACAGTTTCTTTCTTATCATATTTAAAAAAGGAAAAGATCTCTGCTTACCACATTGAAACACAAGCATGGATGATCCACTGAAAGATGACAAATGAAACGGTCCATAAAGCAAAATATGCCATACGAAAGAACGGAAATCGCTGAAAGGAAATGACAACTTGTTAGAAGTTTAGGTAAAAGAAGACTTTAGTTCTTACAATTATGTAAACAAGTATCACGAATCGAGCAACTTAGTATTGGGAAGGGACCCATTTTTAGGCAGAAAATGAATCATACTATATAGTTAATCAATGAATTAAGATTATACTCCCTCTGTCCCCGAAAGATAGTCTCATTTTGACTTTTTATGGTCAACAAAAATGAATTTTGACCAAACACTAGTGTCAATCTAATCATTCTAGTGAAATTCAAAAAGTTGTAATTGATTAATCATTAAGTGATTTATCAATAACACATTTTAGAATTTTGTTGTGATGATTAGATTGACACCAATGTTTGGTCAAAGTTCAATTTTGTCGACCATAAAAAGTCAAAATGGGACTATCTTTCTGGGACAGAGGGAGTATTTTATTTTTTCTAATAAGAAGATCAAAATAGATGTAAAGAAGACTTTAAGGAGCGAGTAACTTACCATGTTGTTTAGGATCAGGTCAATGAGGAAGAAAATAGCATTGACAGAATGCATTGAAACCTCTAACTGCATTAGGCAAGAAGATTAATAAGAATAATATGACAAACCTTAACAGCAATACTATACTGAAAACAATTAATGAAGTGGTGGTCTCCCATGAGAACAAAGGGATCAGTCTCATGTATGAGACGGGTCGACCCATGACCCATGGGGCATGACCCGCCATGTGGCAGCCTCCCAGAGGTCCAAATTTTTTTATTTTATTTTTTTTTGAGTTTTTATATTATTTTTTCGGCTTTTCAGCCGTTCACCAAAAGTAATAGTTACCATAACTTAATGTAATGATTGTATACATATAAAGTAACATTGTTCATAAGTAAACGTAACACCTGTTTTACAAAAACAAAAGCTCGTTTTACCCATTTTTCAAATGTAATACTAACTATAATTACATGTAACCCAAACAATATCTAAATGTAATTATCATTTATACTGAAATGTAATAATGCTTTTGCAAAAATGTAAAATATTGTGTATTTTGATTTAATTTTTTGAAAGAAAGTAACATTTGAAAAGTAACAACTCATATATGAATGTAATTGTTTGTACAAGTAAATGTAACACTTTAATAAAAGAAATTATAACATATTTCTATAGATAATGTAATACTTTTACATGTAACACTAATAAAGTGTTTTTAGCTCTAAAAATGTAAATGGTTGAATTATTACTTTTTCTATACATATGTGTTACAATTATGTATAAACATTATTACATATAAGTAACACGTTCGTTACATTTTAGTTGTAATAAGTATTACTTTTGGCAAACGAAGAAAACATAGAAAAAAACACTGTTATTTTTTTGTATATATGTATTACTTTTATGTATACAAACTGTTACTTTATATGAATACAGTCATTACATTAAGTTATAGTAACTATTACTTTTGACAAACCGAAAAAAAAATAAATAAAAAATAAAAATAAAAAATGGGGCCTATGAGAGGCTGCCACGTGGCAGGGTCGACCCCTGGGTCCTGGGGCCGGTTCGTGGGTCGGGCGGGCGGGTCAAAAACCAACCCGTCTCATGGATGAGACTGGCCTTCCATGTTCGCATGGAAGTGTTTGTCATTAATGAATCTTAATGTAAATATTGCTCTATTTATCAAAGGGTGATTCCAGAAAGAGATTATCTAGCTTCATTAAGCAACTTAAAATTATATCAGAACTGGCATGAAAAGTTGGTTTTTCTTCAAAAACTGGAGCACGGTTTTTTTTTCAGGGCTAGCAAAAAAAAAAAGAAAAAAAAGAAAAAAAAAAAAAGAAGTGCAATCGTCATTATCTTTGGTTAGAAATCATATTATGGTAAACGGACAAAGTCCAGTGCTCCCCTTTTTTGGTATTGCAGCGTGCCAGAATAGCATCTACAGAAAGGGCATTTGAACTGTAAAATAGTTGACAGGTGAAGCAGTTGTCAAAAGACAATTTATTTACTCTCAAAGTGTAAATATAATCAACATATAGTAGGATAGCTGACATGAAAACACATATCAACTTTTTTTAAAAAAATAAGAAAATGAAAAGAGAGTTTATAGGGATTATACTTACAAAACTCAATCTGAAGCTTTTGGAGTGAGAAATGGATAGATTACGAACCAAAAGACAATATCTGTAAGCGCAACAGCACCTCCGCATATCTATCAAGCAAGCAAGGAAATTAAAGAAATAAGTAAATTCATTAGAGTCTACTCAAGAGATTTAATAAAAGAGGAATAAGTAGCGCAAAAAAAAAAAGAAGATGAAAATCTTCCATTATTATCACCAACATGGACTCAGATAACATAAATCACTGGATTGCATTTGATTTAATATGCTGCTTTGTAACATGGCATGGTGATTATGACCTATTTACTAACTAGTTTATATTTGCAAAATGGTGAAGAAAGTAACTAATTGATCTTAGCCTGATGCTTCCCCACTCCACTAGCTAAACTCCCATCGCCAAATTAAAGACAAGTGAGGTCACAAAATTTCTTTGGTGCCCACACAATGGTGGCTTAAGTCCCATATATTCTAGCCAATGCTTTCTGAATTAAACTACGCACTGAGAAAATGGCACATGGAAAAAATAATGAATGGCTACAAAGATCCCCAAGTTGAAGGCGCTACTGATAAAAACATAGATGGTAAAAAGTCAAGTTTGCTATGACAATTAAAACTAGCAATTGAAAATGCGTTTAAATTAAGGTTCTGGCTAACATGTGTTCTAAATGCACACTTTAAATATCACCTCTTTAGAAAGTTTAGCATTTAAATTCTCCCAAGTGACATTGGAATCCATATCACTTTCGAAACACTTTCCAAAAAAATTGACATTACGAACTTGCCTGGAAAATTATTTGGAACGAATAGCCCCACAAGTTTGCAATCTTGCGATCATGAGGTTCGCAGTGGTTATTCATGTTTATAGGTACGGTATGTGGATCCACGTTTTCCTCTAGTGAGGGAGCCATATACGCGCCTCGTTCTGAATCTATACCACCACTATGAACTCGATCATCGCCATCTTCTTTGCAATACTGGAAACAACCATAAGCGGAGAACAAAGAACCTAGCTGCAAAAATAAATAAAGTTAAATATAGTACTATTAGTAACCAAAAAGAAGATATTTTACCAACTCATTAAATAAAGGGTAATGCTAGGTATCTCAATTTTTTCCATAAGTTAAATATAGTACTATCAGTAACCAAAAATAACATTCTTCACCAATCTATTACTAAATAAAAGCTGAAGTGCACACCCCCCATTTTCCCGCCCAAACTTGAATATAGCCTAAAAAGCAGCCAGATTCATTCATCTCTAATCTCATTTAGTAATTACACCACTATTTGATCAGCGTTGTTGGACAAAAATGCCCCTAATTTATAGCGCTATAGACTCCCCGTCTCTCTCTCTCTCCCTCCCTTCATAAAACACGCACACAACACACACTTCACTTTTCTCTCTTCTTCTCTTCTCCCTCCCTAAACCCTTCGTTTTCACCAACCGTCTCCTCCCTTTGTGTCGCCCCATCTTCTTCTCCTACTCCCGCCTAGATTCCGCCCTAAACCACCACTAGATCTTCCATTTTCCTCACTACTAGATATGCTAGATATAGGGTTCGTAGTAACTCACTGCCATTTCTTTTTCTATCTCTCAATCGGAAGACCCTATTTCAATGGTGGCCCTCTATTGCGACTGTATTAAGTAACAATCAATACTATTTCTTTCATTTTTTCTGGATTTAGAGCACTATTTTCTTGAAGATGCTGCTTGCAGAAAGAATAGTGCTTAAAGTTCACAAAATGTGCCACTATTGGAGATGGAGTTGTTGGTAAAACTTCTATGCTCATCTGTTATACCAGCAATAAGTTCCCCACTGTAAGTCTTTTTCACTTAAAAGATTCATCCACCCATTTTGATTTGTATTTCTTTTTTTGCTTTTATTTCAGATTTTTATTTTGGGGTTCATCTGTAGTGGGGAAATAGGACATTTTCAACATTAGGAAATTATTTCCGATGTATGCATCTGATCCTGAAAGCCCCTTAAGTCCTAGATGCTGCTGGAGACTGATTTTGATTACTCCCTCTGTCGTAAAATGAATGTCCGAAAAACTTTCAAATTTGTTCTTGGCCAAGAGTAAATCCGATTTTTTTTTGGATATTCATTTAGGGACAGAGGTAGTAGATTATTTAAACTGATAACTTGTGGAAAGTAAGCAAGGAAGATTGGTGCAACATAAATTTAGCTAGACGAATAAATAGGATATGCTGTGGAAGGCCATGGGCTGTATGCAAGTCAACGAGTCTTTTTTATCTACGGGAAAATGTTATTGTTACATGTCTTGAACAATTCTCTCAAATTGCACCTTTTTATTGTAGTACTTTGTGGAAGGGAATGCAGTAGGGGTTGTTCATTGCTGGTAGTTGACCGAGGAAATGCTGCGTTTCGATAAGTCTCTCTCAACCAAGAAGACTGTGATTACCAGTCCAGTTCCCCACAGGTTTTAACCGACACACTCTGTTAGTGTTTCATACATCTTATATGTTTTTTAGTTCAATGACTAAATTGTTTTGACATTGTTCCCGAAGGTGTAAAATTTGGATTTCTGATAGCATTCAGGTTCAGGGTTTCTAATTTGACATTTATGTATGCGTTTTGTACTCAACTCTTCCCCTCCCCCATCCAATTATTTACTCTCAGCTGCAGGAATCATTTCTCGCCTTCATCAGATGAATTTCTGTGTATCTTTTTTATCCATCTGTATTGAGCTTGTGCGTAAGACTCTTTGAGGCTTTTTATACATGTGTATGAGTTGAGGGATACTGAACTCTATCGAATGGGAAATTCACATTGTTTGTAGCTGGCCTCCACTGATTTTTGGTTGCAAAATAACATCGCGAGCAGTTAGATGTTTTCTGATTTGATCCCCTACTGACCAAAGAAAATTTCTTTATAGAGATTGAAACTTATGCAATACTTGATGAAGATAGGAAAATTTGGCTCCTAAAACTCTGAATACTCAGTAAGATGGAGGAACTTAATTGAATTTTTCTTCTTGCCTATGCATTTGTAACTGGCTTTGGTTTTATGCTTGGTTTCTTGAAGCTCATGGGTTTGACAAACTGATTGACAAGAAATCTTTAGGATTGGTAAACTCAAATACTTGCAATGCTGTAAACTTGATGAACTCCTGTGCAACTCATGTATTAAGAGAATTTTTCTGATATATAGTTTTTGCATATTTGGCCATGAGTCCATGCATGACACTTCTATGCCTTATCCTTAGCCTTGTCCGACGATGAAATACAACATGTTTTCTATTTTGTGACCAAAGGATTAGTTCCTGGATATCTCTTGCAACGATTTGTCGATGGTGATGATGACTTCCGCAATAGTAAGAGTAAAGCTCATTTTTTCGTGGTTATTCTTTATAGTACTTTGATATAGTGCTCTTTTATTTCTGTGGTGCTATTTCCCAGTAGTTATGATACTTATTTATTCGGGTGCAGTTAGCAGCGTTTGTACGAATTCACTTTTTTTTCCCCAAAGAGTAATTAAATTCTTATACTATCAGATTTGTAATAATCAGTGTTATTTCTTGAGACTATTATGGTTGCCTAATCAATGCTTTAGCATGCTTGAGACAGATATTTAATGATGAATTGATTTATTTATGTATTTTTGCTAGAAATCTGAAATATGTTAGAGCTGATTTTTCTTGGAATTTGTAACATCATTCATTTCAAGGCAATTGCCATTGTTTTTACAAACCATAAACCATAGAGAGTTTAATTAATTAAAGTTACGATAGTTGCAAACGTATTTTGGGGTTAATTGTATCTATAGGTGGTGTATTTAATTTAACCTATAATATTATATAATATTAGTTAGAAAATACGGAGTATTAATTCATAAGATTATATATAAAAAAACTATTTTTAAAGACATGTTTAATGAAAAAAAATAGAGGTGTTAATAATATTAATTACATGAAAATGGGATAATTATTCCTATTTAAAATAGTTATGAAAAAAACGAGATAGTTATAGTAATTTTCTTTCTGTTACCTTTTTAAGTTTTTTGGCCGTGCGTTTAACGCACGGGTGTTAGACTAGTTCAATAAATAAAGGGTAAAGCTAGGTATCTCATTTTTTTCCATCTCAATATATATGTCGAGCATGTGATTTGTTAGGCATCACATTCCTTGAACCGTACCAAAGACTAACCAGACTTGCTTGACATATATTGGTATGAAAATTTGATATCCCAACTCTTTCTCATGAACAAACCTGGAACCCTTATCTAAGGCGGGAATGCATATACAAGGTCCATTCCCTTTAAGTTATTAGGTTAAAATTCTCAAGCACGCACGCACACACGCACATATATCGATATCACATGGGGATCATAAAAATAGTAGCGTTTGTACTTACTCCAAAATAGACGGTGACCAAAGCAAATGTCCACCTGTTCAGCATCCAAAATGATAACAAATAAATAAAGAAATATATAATCAATAAAGTAGACAATTTGTTGAACAAGTTTGATTACTCATCACATGTACCAACAAGCTTTTCGTCCAAGGGGGATGAATTATAGAAGAAAATAGTCTCATCTTATTGATGTCAGTTTCCATGTTTGAGAACATTTGTTGAACCAGGTGATACTAATTGAAACTGAAGCAGCAAAGCCTTTCTACCCAGTAAAACAACCTTTTAAATCAAGCATCAAAGTCCAAGTAGACCAGATATAGATACTCCCTCCGTCTTTAAATGAAGGTCAACTTTCATTTTAAGGGACACTCTGAAAATTTCTACTTTTTATACAATTTAGTAAGATTCATATATATTCATGTAACCCTCTTTCCAAACATTTAGTTTTGCAAGTATAAAGAGACATTTGGGGGGAAAATGGTAAAAAAAAAAAAAAAAAAAACAACCATTTAGGGCCAGTTTTTTTCAAAAAAGACATTCATTTGGGACAGAAAAATTCTTGTCAATGGACATTCATTTAGGGACAGAGGGAGTAAGAATTTGTAGTAAATGAAGAAATCAACAGGCCCAAAACCAGTTTGACATGTCAGATGCAAATTCCAGAGTAATATATTTTAGCTTGCCCAGCCAACCAAGGGAATGAGGCATTCTCCTTAGCTGGAAATGGAAATGGGAATGGTAAACATGTACTCAAAAGTGAAAAAAAAATAACATGAAACGGATGAGCATATGTATAGGATAGACGCCTCTAATCAAAGGGTAAATTTTAGCTCCATAACAATTAAAAAAGAAGGGGAAAAGGAGGGAGAGAGAGAGAGAGAGATTATAAACTTACTGAGTGTAAAAGTAAAATACATGGACTCCCGCAACAACAAAATCAGCTGTAAGCAGGGCCAAAAGCGTGGAAAAAGCAATTAATCTGTAGGCAAGAAGCCAAGCTGGATGTAGTACTTTCAAACATGTCCTCCAAGTTTCATCCTGGTACAAAACCCCAACTGTTTCCAGCTGATCATCTCTTCTCCGAGATTTCTCCTTTTTAGGCCCTTCATATTTGAATATTAGAACTCCAGATATTATCATTGCTATTACGATCCATAATGCACAGAGGAAGAATCTCCAATTCAGCCAATAATCAAGAGAAGTTGAATCTGCTGTCATCGACAAAGTAAAAAAATCCTGGATCCTGTTAAGAAATCTGTGGGTTTACCATCGATTGCATACATGGTGTCAAAAAAATAACAAAAAAAATAAAAAATCGGATACAACTCAAGTAAACTCCCACTAAAGTATAGTATTACTCACCTATGTCCCAGAATGAATGTCCAAATTTTTTTGGGACGGAGGGAGTAAAGAACAGCTGATTAAAACAACCCGTTTTGATTGACCAGAATTTCTGGAGCAGCCCTAGTTCAACTAACAAAATTACCTGCAAAGTTTAGTGGAGAATTTAACAGAATCAATCCCAGAATTTCTTGAACAGCCCTAGTCCAAAAAAATAAATAAATAACATGGCCCTCCAGAGTTTTTAATGAAAAGAAAAGAAAGGAAGGGGAGAGAAGGGGAGGGTAAAGAAAGGGAGGGGAGAGAATTTAAAATCATTCCAATGTGCTCCCGAGTGAGGAAGAAAAGGGAAGAAAATTTTTAATTTTCCCTCCACATACTCCCGAGTTTGATTAGAAATGAGAGGAAATTAAAAGATATGACCCTTGTTTTACCCTTCTTACCTTTCTTTCCTCCCAAATCTTCTCACTTTTGGGATGATTTAAAAGGGAGGAAAATTAGGGAAATTTCTTTTCTTTTCTTCCCATTTCTTCTCTAAAAAATCTCTGGAGCAACCTTAGGATGGAAAATAAATTAGACTTCCTCCCAATTCTTTTCTTTTCTCTTGTTTTTTAAACTCGGGAGCGGACCCTAAAGCTCTCTCTTTTTTTTTTTTTTTTTTTTTTTTTTGTGGGGGGTGGGGGTGGGCAGCGGCGGAGGGAGCATGTTGTTGGAATAGAGGACCAACCGGAACTAGCGATCGGAGCAAGGAGGAAATTCACGTCGGAGGGACTGATGGACCGGGCGCTCGCCCGGGGTCAAGGCGGGCGCTCGCCCGGTAAGGCAGCAAGTTTTTGGTTTTCTGGGTTTGGGACCCGGGCGCTCGCTCTCATAGGGCGGGCGCTCGCCCGGGTGTCGGGACTGATCTGGGCCAGGTCAAATTTTAGACCAGATTTCGGGTTTCCTTGTCCGTCTAGGGTTAGGTTTTATTCTAGGATGCCTATATAAGCAAGGTTTCCGCCCCTAAACTCATTGTAACTCCATATTTACATATTATAGTGTAAGATCCTGGCTTGGTAGTTCCCCCAGACGTAGTCAAACATATTGACGAACTGGGTAAACAATTTCTTGTGTTCGTTTTGTCTTTTGCTTTGGGTTTCTTATTTCTTGTGCTTGTTTGTGGTGCCGGGTTTTCTTGCGATTTGCTTGGGTGTTGGGTGTTGGAGGGCCAATTCCACAACAACTGGTATCAGAGCTTTTGTTGGACGATCAAAGGGGTTTATCAAGCAATCAAGAATGGGCAAGGATAAACAAGCAGTGGAGAAATTTGATGGGTCTGACTATGGATATTGGAGGATGCAAATAGAGGATGTCTTGTATAATAAAGATCTCTATAAGCCTCTAAAAGGAGTCAAGCCGGAAAGCGAAAAACAGGAAGACTGGGATCTTATGGATCGGAAAGCCTTAGGGGTGGTTCGATCTACTTTGTCGAAGTGGATCGCGAAGACTACCAAGAAGGCGAAAACCACCAAGGAGCTATTGGTTTATCTTACTGAGAGATTTGAAACTCCACCTGCTGCAAATAAGGTTGATTTGATACGCAAGATGGGTAGTCTCGAGATGCAAGAGGGAGGATCCATAGCTAAACACATCGATGAGTTTATGGATATTATAGACTCATTGACTGCGTTGGAGATTACTTTCGGTGACGAGGTTCATGCGTGTTTATTGCTAGCGTCCTTACCAAGAAGTTGGAGCAGAACGGTGACAGCGTTGAATGCTTCAGCAGGTAAGAACAAATTGAAGTATGATGATGTTAAGGACTTCCTCTTGGGCGAAGAGAATCGCATAAAGTTGGGGACACCGTCTACTTCGGAATCGGTCTTGGCTACAACTAGTAGGGGAAGACCGGGTTCTAGCAATAAAGGGAGAACAGGGTCAAGGGAAAGTGTAATCGGGGGTGGGGATCAGTCTGCGGAGAACAAAGAAAGACCAAGGGTTGCCAGAGGATCGGTAGAGTGCTATCATTGTAAGGAGTTAGGACACTACAAGAGGGATTGTCCCAGGCGAGGGGATAAATCGGCGAATGTGATAATCGAAGGTGACGATGTACTGATTCTGAGTGTTAGTAGTGCGCTAGAATCATGGGTGCTGGATTCGGGGGCATCATTCCACTAATGCGGGCATGCAGGAGCGATGAAAAATTACACTTCCGGTGATTTCGGTAAGGTCTATCTGGCGGATGGCGAGCCTTTGGAAATCAAGGGGAAGGGGGATGTCAGAATAGGAGCATCGGACGGGAAGGTCTTACATCTACACGGGGTCAGACACATTTCGGGTTTGAAAAAGAACCTGATATCAGTTAGGCAGCTGGGTGAAGAAGGTTACTCGGTAACCTTTAGCTGCAGGAACTGTGTTATTACCAAGGAGGATTGTGAGATCGCTCGGGGTAATAGGGAAGGAAGATTGTATTTGGCGGAAAACACCAAGGATAGTATCGTGGTGGCGTCAGCCAAGGGTGATACGGATTTGTGGCACTGTCGATTGGGTCACATGGTTGAGAAGGGGGTATCCCCGGTAACTTCTCGGGTGGTGTGTCATATTACATGACCTTCATTAATGATTCGACAAGGAAGGTCTGGGATTACTTCTTAGAAGGGAAAGATGAAGCTTTCGGGATGTATAAGAAGTGGAAGGCCTTGGTGAAGAATCGGAATGGACTCAAGGTTAAAGCTTGATGTCGGATAATGGTGGGGAGTATGAGCTCAAGGAGTTTAAGGAATACGGTGATGCGAAGGAAATTCGCATGGATATTCCAGACTCGGGTGGGAGCGGCACGGTTCATGATGACCAAGGTCAAGGGGTCACTGAAGATGAACCAAATACTCCAGGACCGGATATTCCGCTGCGTAGATCTAACAGAGAGTGTAGATCGGATGCAAAGGCTCCAGGTTTCTCAAGCAAGGTGAAGTTGAAGCTGGGTATAGCTTCAACGGTGCTTAGAGAATAGGGGAGGAGGATGGTACTACCATGATCTAGGTGAGCACTATGGTATTAAGGATGAGTTGAAGACGGATACGGGGCTTGTATATGCGGTTGATCTCTAGGTGGGAGATTGTTGGAATAGAGGACCAACCGGGAACTAGCGATCGGAGCAAGGAGGAAATTCACGTCGGAGGGACTGATGGACCGGGTGCACGCCCGGGGTCAAGGCGGGCGCTCGCCCGGTAAGGCAGTAAGGTTTTTGGTTTTCTGGGTTTGGGACCCGGGCGCTCGCTCTCATAGGGCGGGCGCTCGCCCGGGTGTCGGGACTGATCTGGACCAGGCCAAATTTTAGACCAGATTTCGGGTTTCCTTGTCCGTCTAGGGTTAGGTTTTATTCTAGGATGCCTATATAAGCAAGGTTTCCGCCCCTAAACTCATTGTAACTCCATATTTACATATTATAGTGTAAGATCCTGGCTTGGTAGTGCCCCAGACGTAGTCAAACATATTGACGAACTGGGTAAACAATTTCTTGTGTTCGTTTTGTCTTTTGCTTTGGGTTTCTTATTTCTTGTGCTTGTTTGTGGTGCCGGGTTTTCTTGCGATTTGCTTGGGTGTTGGAGGGCCAATTCCACAACACATGTATAATTATACTTTGATTTCTCGAATTAAATAAAATAGCTCCTTAAAGAATATGTTCCTCCATCTTTCTCAAATTGAGCGCTGTTTTTTTTTTTCAATGAATATTGGCGAAATTGAGATAGAATATGTACGACGAAACTCGTGAATTGGGAGAGAGTATGAAAAAGTATACAGAATCAAGTACTGAAACGAGTTTGTAGTTTAAAATAGTTAGTAAAATTAAAGAAAATATGAAGAAATCAGAAAAAAGGGAGCTTTTTTTCCGCGATACAAATACAATAAGCGAATAGAGGGAGATGGTAATGGTGGGTGTACCTTTGAGAGTGATTGTGATCAATTCGCCATTGTTGGTCTGGTAAGAACAAGCTCTTTGTCAGCGTCAGAGGAGAGAGAGGGCGTAAGGGTAATTGGGTAAGGTGTGGCTGTTTGCAGTTAGGTGGGGGACTATTCAATGTCAAACTACTTTTTCTATTTATTTTTACAAGACCCCGCTGCTAATTATGGACCAATTCGTGGAAATTATTCCGAAAGAGAATAGGTTTAAAATAATGAAAAATCATGACATAAATTGTACTCCCTCCGTCTCAATTTAAAGTTCTTAGCGGAGATTAAGAAAAAGTAAATGTTGTGAGTATGAAAAGTAAAGTGGGAGAGAGAAAGTGGGTAGAGGGTTTTTGTTGTGAGAATGACAAGTGGGTCCCACTTTCCATTTTAGATAATAAAACAAAGTAAGAACCTTAAATTGGGACAAACTAAAAAGGAAAGTAAGAACTTTAAAGCGGGACAGAGGGAGTAACTATTACATCTAAATATAAATGCTTTTTAAAAAGCCAAAACCTCACCCAAAAAATGCGTTTTTTAAGCTTTAAAGAAAAAACTTGGTTTCGACATGCCAGCATTAATGTAAGAAAGTGTCAATGTTAGTGTAAAAAAGTGTGTCAGTGTCAAAAAATGTTAGTTTCAAAAAATATTAGTTTTGGAGTAAAAAAAGTGTCAGTGTCAGTGCATGTATTATTAAGTGCCAGTGTAAAAAGTGTCAGTGTTAGTGTAAATAAGTGTCAGTGACTTTAAAAAATGCAACCTACTAACTAGTGGCAGATATATGAAACGTAAATAATGCAATGTACAATTTTTTTTCTAACGCCGTTAAAAATTCTAACAGAAGTATGACTTTCGTTAAAAAAAACTAACAAAACGTTTCTTTAATAATCCAAAAATGTAAACTTTCGTTAAAAAACTAACAAAACGTTTCTTTAACAATCCTTTCAATGGGACGGTGGTGGGTATCTCATCACTTTCTCATGTTTCCTTTTCATTTTGAGTTAGTTTCGTTAAATATATAGCTGAACTCGTTAGAAATTTAATGTGTTTTGAGTAGGTTGCATTATTTGATAAATGATAGTAAAGTACGTTTCATATATTTGTCACTAGTGAGTAGGTTGCATTATTTGATAATAGAGGCTTAGTACGTTGCATCAAGCACTAATTATTCCAAACTTTGGGCAACAAAAAAAATAAGATTTGCCAGTTCAAGGAAACTGCAATCAGGGAGGAAACTGCAATTTAAAAAAAAAAAAAAAACTCGTTAAAAATTTCATTCACTTCCATCAAAAGTATAATAATCCATTCAAATTTTGGATGATTTTCTAAACAAACAAAAAAAAAAAAATATACAAACAAAAATGTAACAAACTGAATTGCTGAAAAGGACATGTTTGCAACCAAAATGCAAACAGATGCTAAATTGAGGAACTGTATTGCAGAGTGTTTAATAATTACAACAGTGTCATTCCTATCTTATATGAATGATAGTTTATAAGTTAATTCCTTCATCTTATGATTATAATTTTCAAATCACTTTACAGGTATGTACATGTATCAGTACACATTTCCTATAAGGCAATGTATGAATTATCCTTACCCCTGATATTAGAGAAAAAATACTCTACTTGGATATTATATAATGTCAAAGCCTAAGAAAAGATGGTCAAACATTACCATAATCACCATCTTGAAGGTGACATTATCATCCATATCTATTTGATTTCCATTGCTCATTGTCCCAGTCATTGTGTTGATTTGCTATGGAGTCAACGGCTAACGAACCTAACGGAGCTGACGAATCATCAATATAATATTCATCGTCAGAATCACCACCATCGTCAGAATCGTCATCTTCAAATTCGCCCGTTGAACTACCTTCTTCATCTTCGCTTGATAAGATCACAGCTGGATAAGTGTGTTCGATGGCTTGGGATGTTATCTCGAATTCATCCACAACTTTCAAAAGATCGTCAGGGCCAAGGGCAATGTTTTCCAACAAGAGTGCCCTGCTTGACTCGATTGCTTGCTTCCATAATCTAAGCATTTTGGGGCTTGAGCGCGCCAGCTTCGTTTCTGAGTCTTGGGAGTCAACTTTGGTGTTTTCTGTTTACACGCACGAATTTATTAAATGCTTTGATAATGGCCAAATAAACAGCAGAAATAGTATGACTGTCTCACATATATCACGAGAGGTTGCAGGGTACATAATTATAAGTTTTCTTGAATGGTCATGAAAATAAACTCAAAAAAAGAGATGTACTTGAGATAAAGCCCCAGAAACAACAATACATCAAGTTTGGGCATAACAACTTCAAGCAAATCAATCGGTGTGGGAGGATATGAATCAAGCAGCTTTCATAAAAAGATAATCCGACATGTAGATCAGTGGCGGAGCCAGGAAACTTTCGAAAGGAGGGAAATCATTTTCACTAATTGAGAGGGGGGAAATAGACTTTAGTGTATTTTTTTTTTCTTTGCATAATTTGGGGCAAAAATCATTTATTACATTACAATCCTTGATTTCAGAGATCTTCGATAAGATATACTCCCTCTGGTCCAAAATAACTGTCTCTTTTGGCATTTGCACAATTCTTAAGAAAAAGAAATTATTATCATGATTTAGTGACAAAAGTGGCAAATTTGCCCCTATTAAGTGTGCATCTTTCTCACATTAAAAGGTCTCATACTAAGACAATTAATAAATAAAACAAGTTTCAATGCAAGGGTAAGAGAGACATTTAGCTCAAAAGCGACTTATTTTGGACCAGAGGGAGTAGACTCGTAATTTGTCTTCAATCCCATGGCGGCAGCAGGGAAAAGGTTCACCACACACCAAATGTGTTTTAGAAACTACACAAGATTTTGGGAGAAACTAAAGGGACGATCTGGTGGGAGATTATATGGATTAGAATAAGAACATCAACCATCCCCATAAAGGCCCACACTTGGGGCTTTAAAAAGCACGAGGTCTCATTTCACTCTCTTCTTATGACCCTGTATTAGGGAGCAAAAAAAAAAGTAAAAAATTTGATACTGAGATTTCATACCAGAATAGCTGACGTCATTTTCCACATCGTGAGTGAAAGGGCTTGTCCCTAAAGGCGGACCTTGATACATGGACTTCCAACCATGACCCCTCCACATCAATATCTGTTCATCGTCAAAAGATAGTAGCACGCAAGGAACCAATTCCTGTGAGGGCACATGCAAAGAATGTGAGCATTCATTTAATAAGGCTACGGTCTACTAAATATGTCTTGATTAGTGGCAAAGCCAGAAATTTTACCAAAGGGGGTCAAGATTGCTTATTAGGGGATAAACTAGAAATTTGGCACAAAATGATATTTAAGTACAAATTTTAACGAAAATTAAGAGGGTCGAAATTGAAAAGAAAAATCATATTTAATGTACTTTCCAAGACTACTAAAATAGACATTTCTCAATAGTGAAGGAGGTCCCTTGACCCCTTTCTCTATAAGGTGGCTTCACCACTGGTCTTGAATCTTGATCAAGTAGAATGTTATAGGAACAAACCTTTAGCTTAGCACCAATCTTTTTGTAATCACTTGCATGCATTCCTTTGCAGTCAATCTTTACTAATAAACTCCCTTCAAAAGCTTGTTTCACCTCTTTCACGAGGGTAACATACACTCCATTTTTTGCTGTGATGGGAAAATCATATTCATAAACCAACTAAAATGGAAAGTGGGGATCTTGTTTCCGCGAAGAAGGAGCATCATATGTGAAATCAAACCTCTGAAAACAAAGACATTGCTGAAAGAAGTGTCAACAATTTACCTAATTTACAAATTGGACGGAGATTCTTTCCTTTCATTCGTAATTCATCAGCTTCAGTTTTGGTCAGTCCTTCTGGAGCTTCCTGTATAAGTTTTGGGTAAACAGGAGTAGCTGGCTTCCACAGCATTACTGGGTAACGTGGACGAGTCTTAGGATCATAGTGTCTGCCACGGAACAGATATATGACCCCACCAACCCGATGAATGATCCTTCCACCTGTCTTTTCCTGTAATTCGAATAATAATATATTGTAAAGGTCACTGTACACAAATGGTTCAATGATGAATTTGTTGGTTCTATATCAAGATTGCAAGAGAAAAAAAATACAGTCAGAAAGCTCAACAGACACACCTTGAGGGCTTAAAATGGTTAATCAAACGACAGTAATTCTCTCTAATATAAAGTGGTGGACTAGCACTCTGTTTCACAGCGTAACAAGTAGTGCTTTCTTTATTTTTTTTCGATTTCGTATTTTTAGGTGGTTTGGAGTTTATCTAGTCCTCAGGAGGTCCTAACCTTAATTGAATTGATATACCTCAGGAACCCTGAGAAAGGAGCTTCAATTCACGTTTGAAATTGGAAAAGCAGAAATATATAAAGGCTTCGTATTAGGGAAAGCAAGCCACGAAGTTATTTTCTATTCGCTGCAAGTTACTCCCTCCGTCCCAAAATGATCTTCACATTTGACTATTCAAACTTTTTAAGGATATGAACACTTGCTTCACTAGCCATGTTGTGTTTATGCACATGTAAGCCTAAATTGTAGAAATGAGAACTTTTTGGGACAATGAAAAATGGCAAATGAGAAGATCATTTTGGGACGGAGGGAGTACTACATGTGATTCAACTTACAACACGAACTTCTCGAATCATACTTGGTTAATCATCAATAGGAAATGAGTAACATGTTGGTATTGAATGTTAATCAATTGGGAAACCAATGCCGTTTTCAGTAGAGAAGGTCTGTTTTAATCCCAACATCCTTAAACGGGTGACCATTTTCCCAGAAAATTGTCCTTCAATGGGGTCCATAGACCAATGACTCTTACTCCTGCAAGCTAGGCCATGTCTCCAACTTCTGGGCCTATGTATTGTGTTTTTATTTCTCACTATACTAATTGGCCAATTATACCCTTGCTTACTTAAACAAGTTCAAATTAATACAGTAAAAAGCATCTAGCTATGCTGGAAAACATAATTAGATGCATCAATTATCAAGTATGTACTCCGTAATTGTTTTTGAGTAACAATTGCATAGGGTGTGGTGGATCAGTTGTCACCATAATTAACTTAGATCGTACCTGCAGTCTGCAGCCATATCATTAATCACATTTGAGAATGAAGGTAAAAATAATATAATCCCTCCATCCCAAAATAAATGTCATACTTTCTATTTTGGTCTGTCACAATCACAATATAAATGTCGTGTTTCCATATTAGGAAAAAAGGTTTAGTACAATTTTACCATTGTACATGCAGTGTACAAGTAAAGCACATTTGTTAAAGAACGTTGACAAGTCAACTGCGACATTTATTTTGGGACGGAGGGAGAACTACAAAGTGGCTTATATACATTAAGAGATCACCTGTCAGGTCAAGTTCAAATACAAAAATTTCAAACTGCAAATAATCCAAAGCAGGCATGAAAAGATTAGATGACCGACAATCTTAAAAGCAAACTCTAATAACCAATCTTCATGGCTAACAAAGAGCTAATTCCATCAATGATCATTCAACAACGATTAAAGAACTAGATGGTCATGAAAATAGAAGTGAGCTAACCTCAAGGCAACGGGAAACATTATTAATATCAACCGTGGGAACGCCAAGACATCGAACTTTACAAACAGGGTCCCGCCTCCAATGTGTGTGTATTAACTCCAACATATTATGTGTTAGTCCATCTCTCCCTACAAATTCCATCAAAAAAGCAAATATATAATGCTTCACTACGCACCCATCAATTCAAAATCATATACTCCCTCCATCCCAAAATATATGTCGGGGCAAATTTGAACATTCATTTTGGGACCGAGGTAGTAGTAATTATGCATAATGTACATCACTTGAACCATCATCCCATTAACAATTATCCTAATTTGACTTTTCAAATGCAGCTCCAACCAGAAATTGATGTGAAATACTTGATTTTAAGAGAAAAAATGTCTTACCGAGATTGACCTGGCGATTACTGGACATATGTCGCCTAATAAGCTCTTTAATCTCCTCCTTTCTCAATGGCGCCCCAAGCACTTTCTCCCTCGGCTTCACCTCAAAGTTCCCCAGCTTATATGGCTTCAGCATTTCCATTTTCTTAGCACCACCACCACTATCACTCTCCGGCCTAAACGACTCAAACAGCTTAATATTCTTATCCCTCTTCTTCAACGGCGCCTTCCCCGTCCACGGCCGCGGCATAGTCGGTGGCGCAAACGGCAAGAAAGCCGGCTCGCGAATTGCAAGCGGTTTAACCTTAGGTATCTCGGAGTAACTAAATTGGAATTCAAATGGAGCTCCGGGGAGCTGGTAAGACACACCGGACTCACCCACAACGACGGACCGGTCACCGTCGGAAGAGATGACGCCTTCTTTGACGGGCTTGTAGTATTTGGAGCGGCGGTGGAAGGTATTGAAGGCGGGACTGGATTGTGGTTTGGGGGGTTGTTTTCTTTGGGATTTGAGAGTGGGTGGGTATTTAGGGATTGGAATTGGGGGTTTCGCAGGAGGGTGGTGGTGGTGGCGGGAGGGGTCGTTTGGCGGTGGCGTTGTGGGGAGGCTGGAGAAGAGATTTATGCCTGGTAGTGAAGCCATGGAAATGAAGGTCTATGAAGATGAAGATGATGATGAGACTGATTTCTGGTTTTTTAGTTGCTTCTGGTTTTTTAGTTGCTTAGCTAAGAAAGGGGAGTGTGAAAATAAATAGAGATATTTTAACCATAATTGTGGTCTATTTGGGTTTTATTGAGCCCAAGAATCTCACTAGGCTTTTTGAATAAAAAAGCCCAAAGTAGATGGCCCCTTAAGATGAACTAAATTTCTCAAACTACTCATTTATTTCGGTCACGTTTAACTTTTTTTCGAGACAATAAGTAAACTTTGATCAATTATTAAACTCAATCTAATCATTTTAATAAAATTTTAAATAAGGTAAATGTGATTTATCATTAAAAATTTTAAAATTTTATTAAGATGATTAGATTAAGTTTAATAATTGGTCAGGTTTACTCAGTGTTCTAAAAATCGGCCTAGGCGGCACTCCACTGCCGCGATTTCCTCCAAGTCGGTCATCTTAGGCGTCAGGCGGGCTAGGCGGAGACTAGGCGGGCTCGGCGGGCTCGGCGGTCCTGGCGGCGTCGCAGGCTAGGCGGGATCGGCGCTGTCGCTGGTCGCCGAAACCCCGATCGAAAAGAGAACTTTAGGCTGGAATGGCGTCGCAGGCTAGGCGAGATGGAGTGATAGAGCTTTTTAAGGTTTGCGTTAACTGTTGCCGTTGTATTGTATCCGAAATCTGAAAAAAAAATGGAGAGGCGGCGGCTCTGTGGCTCTGTGAAGAAGAAATGAGAAAACAGAAAAGAAAGATGGCTTATTAGGTTAGGGAAAACATACTTGGGCTGGGCTCAATCAAATTGGCTGAATAAATATGTAGTTGGGCTGAAAAAATGTGTTGAACTAATAGATTTGGGTTAGTGTATCAATTTTCCACTTGAACATCATAATATACTCTAAATTATGATTTATTTTTTATTTAAAATAAAGTGAACTATTAATTTTTGACACATAAAAAAAATGTGGCACTAACTTTTGGATAAATATATATATATATATATATATATATATATATATATATATATATATATATATATATATATATTATATATATATATATATATATTTACAGATTTGTAAAAAAATATTAAAAATGTGCTAATTTCTCGGCCCCGCCTAGGCCCCTATGCGCTAGGCCCGGCTTCGCCGCCTAGGCCTCGCCTAGCGCTTTTTAGAACACTGGGTTTACTTGCATTTGACAAAAAAATTCAAACGCGGTCAATATAAATGAGAAGAAAGTAGTAATTGGCATCATATTTTGGTGATAAATAGAGAAATTTGGACATAAAGTCAGAGAATGTCTATCAAGTAACGTGAAAAGAAGACGAAGAGGAAGAGGAAGAGGGTAATGGAACTAATTTTTACTTGTCAATGACATTTTCTCTCATTCAAAAACTAACAAAACTTAAGAAACCCTCAATATTTTATTTTATTTTTCCAGATATGGATCGAACTGTCTCACGATGTGTTGAACGTACCGCTTTCTTTCTTTATTTATTTCTCAAAACACATAGAGTCTTCTTTTTCTAGAAGTCTCTTCTTGCCCCTTTCTTATGGTAAACTTCCCCCAAATTTGAGTTTGAGTTTCAATGTGAGAGGCTGGCCACATGACTTGTAACTGTGCCACTTTTAGTATGTAGAAAACAACTGATCATCAAAACAAACAATAGCTCAAGTCATTTTAAAGAGTCATAAAACTCTTTCTGCCTGCACTTTTGAGTCAACAGTTGACTTTATGAACACAAGCTCATGGTGTTTGACTTTGAGGGATGCAGAACTAATGAATTTGAACTCTCTTAGGGAATTATAGTCACTTTTATGGCCTTACTCACACAGCACTATATAATGAAGCGATTCAAGAGGTTCCATCCCAAAACCAATTGGCTATGGGAGGAGTGGCACTGGATCTTTATATAGTTAGGCATTGGCTAGTTAATTCCAGATATGGGATAAATGCTCCAACAGTTACAGTTAGATGTGGCCATTAAACAACCCTACTTTCAGTCAACATGATCATATATGACAACCTCTTTGCTCCCTCTTCATCTCTTTGCTTCAATCAACCAAGATGAGGTATTCTTTTTCTTATACTCCCTCAGTCCCTCAGTCCTAAAAAGATAGACTCATTTTGACTTTTTAAGGTCAACATAAATGAACTTTGACCAAACATTAATTGATGTCGATCTAATCATTCTAGTGAAAATGAAAAAATTGTAATCGACAAATCATTAAGTGATATATCAATAACAATTTTTAAAGTTTCATTGTGATCATTAGATTGACACCAATGCTTGGTCAAAATTCATTTAAGTTGACTATAAAAAGTCAAAATGAGAATATCTTTTCGGGAGGGAGAGAGCACGATGTGTGGGTTCGGAAACTTGTCATTTTCTTGGGGTTCAACCCTTAGTAGTCATATTTATGGCTTGAATAAAATGGGTAAATCAATGAAATTACAATCAAAACTCTTAACATTTAGCCATGTATTTACATACTGGCTTCTGGGATATTACTAGCTTGTATAGATAACATATCTTAATTATACATTTAGTTCATGAGATCCAAAGGCAATCTCAACCATTCAAATTCTAGCTAGCTATGATATATATGTGTATTCTAACTACTATGCTGAAAGAGACCCTTAAATAATTTGTTGATATGAGGCCGGTCCAAAGATCATAAGCTAGTTATTCACTTCCACTGATTCCTTCGTCCGAACCTTGGTGTTTTCCGAATATATCCACCTGAATATACACATGACCAAAGGAAATGAGAATAAACGCGATGTTTTCTTAACTTTCCACAAGTCGAGGGGAGCAATTTGTAAAAAAGACTAAGAAGAAAACAAAGCATAATAGAAAAGAAATTACTGTACTTATAAAAGGCCTTGGAGAAATGGAATGGAAATATGTTTGAAAGAAGCCCCTATTCTCTTTCAGTAGTTCCCTCCACACTGTTAATTTGTTTCAAAAAAATACAACACTACATATATCAGTACTATTGTACACTAAGAAACTATGCAAAAAGATAAAAAGGTTAAAGGTTTGTGACTGTGTAGTGCAATTTTTTCACGGTGGTACAGGCAATGCACAAACAAGTAAAACACATTCATTAATTAAAGAAACTGACAAGTCAATTATAACACTTATTATGAGACGGAGCGAGCTAGTGAATAATATGAGAAATCCGAGCTATGAGATACAATATGATCAACTTGGCTTGAAATGTTTTAGCTAGCTTGGGCCAATATATTTTTATAAGTAGATATTCGTGACAACATTGAACAATTAGTTCTTGTTTGGTTTAAAACAACCATCATTCGTTTCCATAATTCTATGTCACGAGTTTCATTATGCGACGTAAAACTGATACATAAGAAAAGGAAAACGATCATCGTTTTACATTCACACGGGCACTTTTATGCGAGCTTTATATGGTTTGAACAAGTTTTTACTTGAAAGATTGCCTTTTCTCATTACCCCTTTGGTTGAAGAACTAATTAGCTATTAGCATGCTTGATTATGATCAGAATGTGTGTGTGTGTGAGAGAGAGAGAGAGAGAGAGAGACCGAACCTGTAAGCGTTACGACTGGGCGGATACAGGCATGCTCAGCAAGTGCTTTGATGCATTGATCGCGGTCCATGTGAAGGAGCAAGCACCTCTCAATAAGATGTTGAACCTACATCAATATTCAAACACACTCAAAAACATTAGTAAGTTAAGGAAATGTAGTTTTGTGTGTATATGTGTGTGTGTGTGTGTGTGAGAGAGAGAGAGAAGGAGAGATTACCATCCTAATGTAGGTATGGGGATGGCAATGCAAACAAGGGAATGGGTGTTGGTTAGGAAGCATATCTTCACTTGATGGAAATGGACAAAACCAGAAAGAGAATGAATGTCTTGAAATAAAGAGTTTGTATATTGAAGGAGAATATATATATATATATATATGTATAAGAGAAATTTTAGTACTAACACTAAAAAAAGATAAAAGAAACAAATTAGAGATGGAGAAAGAAAACAAGATGGACGAAAAAGAAAGATATTTTAGGGTTTATATAACAAGAATGAAAAGAGGTGAAGGGAGGGGAAGGTTGTTGTTATCCACATATATCTAAGTGAAGGGCCAAAAAAACACAAGAAATCCAAAGTAGAGATTCACCACATCTCCAATAAGATAAGAGAAAACATAAACAAGAGATTGAGAGAGAGAGAGAGAGATTGGTGCTCAAAGAGATTGAGTATTGATGATGATGATTGAGAGGATACAATTAATATATATTTCGTGGCCAAAGTTTTAGCCACTTGAAGATCTATCATCTTCTCAGTCTCTCACACTGGCCAACTGCCTATTTTTGGGTCCCTCTCCCTTGTTTAACATTCTTTTTGGACCATCATAAAATACGTACATGCATGTTTGAGTAGCTTAGAAAATTGGGTCTAGGCAGGCAGTCTGATAATATAGCAGTTTGACAAGCTCAATTAAACATTAATTAATGTATAAAATGTGATTGCATTTTTCAAAATAACCTTAATGAGAGTTACATGTTATATATAATAAACTAATTACAGGTTAAAAAGAATGTGTTACATATTATATATATATAAGCAAATCCAATTGACACTTAATCATACTTATGGTGTTGTGCATGCTCCGAAACTCATGGGAGGACCTATAGCATAGGGCGGGGGTGCAAGTGCACCCGGTGACTTTTTATCGTTAAGGGCCCTTATATAAATTCAAAGAGCTGGGGTTCGAATCTTAGGCTAGATAAGTTTTGTTCCCAATTGTTAAATGATCTCCCCCTTCTCTAGCTAAATGTTTTTTGATTCAAACTTTTAAATTACCCCTCCGGCCCAATTTGTGCTAGTTTTCTATTTTCTTTAGGCCAATTATATTTTAATACAAAACTATTATTTGAAGTTTTATGTATTAATCACATAAGAATAATTTAATTATAATTTTTATGTTGTAATAGTGTGAGAAAAATATTATTTAAAATTTATGTAATTTATACACCCGTTCAAGTAAAATTCTAACTCCACAACTGCTCTGAATCCCTATATTAGTTGTTGATTTCTCTTCCTTTTTTTCTTTTTCTTTTTTAAATGTGTCACGCAACACAAAATCTTGTAAAAAACGTGTTTTACACTAACTATATGTAAAACGTGTTTTTCAAATAACGGCTTAAGAGGGAATAAAAGACGCGGTGGCAATTTTGTAAATAAGTGGAACTCATGAAAATCTCAGCAGGCACATTTTAAAACAAGAGGAGGCATTTTTCAATACTTCACAGCAGACATATTTTAACTCTAGAGGAGACACTTTTTTAGAGCAGACATGTTTTAACTCTAGAGGAGGCACTTTTTTTTAACTTTTAACAGTGCCTTTTTTGAGAAAAAATAAGTGCCTGCTCTAGCTAAAAAACATGCCTCCTGCAGTTTCAAAACATGCCTCCTCCAGTTTCAAAACATGCCTCCTGAGATTTTTTTGAACTTTTAACATTGTCTTTTTAAAAAAAAAAAAATGCCTGCTCTAGTTTAAAAATGTGCCTCCTGCAGTATAAAAATATGCCTCCTCCAGTTTTAAAATTTAGAAGTGCTTCTTTGAAAAGAATGTCTGTTATGGTTTTACAAAGTGCCTGATGTGGAGTTTCAAAAATATGCCTCCTTCAGTTTCATAATATGCCTCTGCAGTTTTAAAATATGTCTCCTGAGATTTCATAAGTTTCAAATATTTACACTTATGCCACCGCGTCTCTTAAACCCTACTTGCCGTTATTAATAAAACACGTTTTACACTAAGCCTAGTGTAAAACGCGTTTTACAAGAGACTTACTCGTCAAGCAAACGTGATTTTGTTTTTCTCTCTTGAAGTACAAGCCCATCAGATTAAAACATAAGACAAATTCTTGCATACATCCGGTGTATGGCGTGCGGCGGGCTTGGCCCATGGGCCGACCCGCCCCGCCCGGCTCCTTCCCCCTCTCCCGTCGTGACACGTGTCTTTAAAAAAAAAAAACTCCAATAGCTTTAAAATGCTATATCTTGAGATTTATAACTCAGAAAAAAAATTTAAAATACCGTTATGTTCGTCTCAACGAGACGAATAAAACTACATAGGTCATGATATGGTTTGATTTTAAAAAAAACAAATATAATTTTTTACACATAAAAAGTTGAGCTGCTCCTTCAGCTAAGATGTAACACTCTGTTCTGATAAAAGTAACAAATTCATCTTCAAAATGTAACACGAAAACTGTTAAATGTAACAGCAGTTTTTTACAACAAAAAAAATGGATTTGCATTCCAATTGTTACTTTCTCAATAAAATATTGTTACATTTCATATAAAATGTTACATTTAAGAATATAAACTATTACAATTGAGAAAAAAAATGTTACATTCATTTTTTATAAATGTAACATTAGTTTTAGTTGTCAATCATATGTTAATTTTGGTGTGAAAAAAAGTGTTACATTGAAAAAAATGAGTGTTACATTCCTTTATAGAAAATGTTACACTAATTTAGTTGTCAATATTTAATTTATTGAAGCAAAATTGTGGTACATTTTTGGGGAAAAAAATGTTACATTTGAAGAAAAAAAGTGTTACATTTCGTTATAAGAAGTGTTACTTTTGTTGGGAGGAAAAAAAATTGGGATTGCAAAAAAAAAAAAAAAAAAAAAAAAAAAAAAAGTTGGCGGCTCGGCTCATGGCGCCGTCGCACGCCGTGCGGCGGCCGCACAGGAGAGTCGCTCTTTTTGAAAATAGACACTCATTTAGGGACAGATAGAGTTATATACATTATTGAATATTCTTTATAATAACATCATCAAAAATAAAAATTAATTAACTATTCATTTTATTGTTTTACTTAACTAGTGAGTAACCCGTCGGAATTCGACGTGAATAATAAAGTTAATTAATTAAGAAAAACTGATGAAAGGCATTTTCAAACTGAGATAATGGTACAAAATCAAATTAAGTGATCTATATAATACCATATAATTTGCAAGGATATTAAGTGATGAAAGATATTTCAAACTCAGAATATAAGTTCACCATCTCATTTGCAAGGATATAAAGAAGCCCGTTTAAGGCCTTAAATAACATTTTTTTGTTGTTTTAGACCCCGCCTCAAGGGGCTTTGCCCTATGACTTTTGTCCGTCTCGCTCCGACGTTCGATTTGATATGCGGTGCGTTCCGCGGTTCATCCGGAGTCAAAAGTTATGACGGTTTCGGCGCACTCGCTGAAATTACTCCAAAAACTTCAACGCGTTAGTGTCCGCATCAATTAGTAATTTAAAACATCAAACATACTTATTTATAGAATCCTTCATTTTTATTTTTATTTTTATTTTTGCAAAATATGTGGCTCGATTTTCTTCACCAAGATATACTGCTACATCACATTTCTTATCTTTAGCCATATCTTAGAATTCAACTAACTGAATGATTATAATTTCTAATATTTTAATTTAAGATATCCATTATCTTTAGCTTACTAAAATAAGTAATCACGTTTTCGTAATTTAAGCTCAGAAAATATTTGATTTAAAAAAAAAAAATCAGTTTTAAAAAACTAAATCATTTCCTGAAATAAGTATTATATACATTTGCCTATAGAATAATGCCACGTGGATTTCCACGTCATAATTCCACGTGGCTTAATGAGAAGTCTTGAAATGTTTTTGCTTTTATATATTATATAGATGTGTAGATTTTTACCATTAATTATTAACTTAATTTTTTTTCACTAAATAACAAAAAAAATACAAATTCTCATATAAAAATGAATATGCATGCAAAGTTGACAACATCTACGTCCAAATTAAAGATAACTACTTTTGTCCGTCTCGCTCCGACGTTCGATTTGATATGCGGTGCGTTCCGCGGTTCATCCGGAGTCAAAAGTTATGACGGTTCGGCGCACTCGCTGAAATTACTCCAAAAACTTCAACGCGTTAGTGTCCGCATCAATAGTAATTTAAAACATCAAAACATACTTTATTTATAGAATCCTTCATTTTTATTTTTATTTTTATTTTTGCAAAATATGTGGCTCGATTTTCTTCACCAAGATATACTGCTACATCACATTTCTTATCTTTAGCCATATCTTAGAATTCAACTAACTGAATGATTATAATTTCTAATATTTTAATTTAAGATATCCATTATCTTTAGCTTACTAAAATTAAGTAATCACGTTTTCGTAATTTAAGCTCAGAAAATATTTGATTTAAAAAAAAAAATCAGTTTTAAAAAACTAAATCATTTCCTGAAATAAGTATTATATACATTTGCCTATAGAATAATGCCACGTGGATTTCCACGTCATAATTCCACGTGGCTTAATGAGAAGGCTTGAAATGTTTTTGCTTTTATATATTATATAGATGTGTAGATTTTTACCATTAATTATTAACTTTAATTTTTTTTCACTAAATAACAAAAAAAATACAAATTCTCATATAAAAATGAATATGCATGCAAAGTTGACAACATCTACGTCCAAATTAAAGATAACTACTTTTGTCCGTCTCGCTCCGACGTTCGATTTGATATGCGGTGCGTTCCGCGGTTCATCCGGAGTCAAAAGTTATGACGGTTTCGGCGCACTCGCTGAAATTACTCCAAAAACTTCAACGCGTTAGTGTCCGCATCAATTAGTAATTTAAAACATCAAACATACTTTATTTATAGAATCCTTCATTTTTATTTTTATTTTTATTTTTGCAAAATATGTGGCTCGATTTTCTTCACCAAGATATACTGCTACATCACATTTCTTATCTTTAGCCATATCTTAGAATTCAACTAACTGAATGATTATAATTTCTAATATTTTAATTTAAGATATCCATTATCTTTAGCTTACTAAAATTAAGTAATCACGTTTTCGTAATTTAAGCTCAGAAAATATTGATTTTAAAAAAAAAAATCAGTTTTAAAAAACTAAATCATTTCCTGAAATAAGTATTATATACATTTGCCTATAGAATAATGCCACGTGGATTTCCACGTCATAATTCCACGTGGCTTAATGAGAAGTCTTGAAATGTTTTTGCTTTTTATATTATATAGATGTGTAGATTTTTACCATTAATTATTAACTTTAATTTTTTTTCACTAAATAACAAAAAAAATACAAATTCTCATATAAAAATGAATATGCATGCAAAGTTGACAACATCTACGTCCAAATTAAAGATAACTACTTTTGTCCGTCTCGCTCCGACGTTCGATTTGATATGCGGTGCGTTCCGCGGTTCATCCGGAGTCAAAAGTTATGACGGTTTCGGCGCACTCGCTGAAATTACTCCAAAAACTTCAACGCGTTAGTGTCCGCATCAATTAGTAATTTAAAACATCAAACATACTTTATTTATAGAATCCTTCATTTTTATTTTTATTTTTATTTTTGCAAAATATGTGGCTCGATTTTCTTCACCAAGATATACTGCTACATCACATTTCTTATCTTTAGCCATATCTTAGAATTCAACTAACTGAATGATTATAATTTCTAATATTTTAATTTAAGATATCCATTATCTTTAGCTTACTAAAATTAAGTAATCACGTTTTCGTAATTTAAGCTCAGAAAATATTTGATTTAAAAAAAAAAATCAGTTTTAAAAAACTAAATCATTTCCTGAAATAAGTATTATATACATTTGCCTATAGAATAATGCCACGTGGATTTCCACGTCATAATTCCACGTGGCTTAATGAGAAGGCTTGAAATGTTTTTGCTTTTATATATTATATAGATGTGTAGATTTTTACCATTAATTATTAACTTTAATTTTTTTCACTAAATAACAAAAAAAAATACAAATTCTCATATAAAAATGAATATGCATGCAAAGTTGACAACATCTACGTCCAAATTAAAGATAACTACTTTTGTCCGTCTCGCTCCGACGTTCGATTTGATATGCGGTGCGTTCCGCGGTTCATCCGGAGTCAAAAGTTATGACGGTTTCGGCGCACTCGCTGAAATTACTCCAAAAACTTCAACGCGTTAGTGTCCGCATCAATTAGTAATTTAAAACATCAAACATACTTTATTTATAGAATCCTTCATTTTTATTTTTATTTTTTTATTTTTGCAAAATATGTGGCTCGATTTTCTAAAGATATACTTACATAATTTCTTAAGATATCCATTATCTTTAGCTTACTAAAATAAGTAATCACGTTTTCGTAATTTAAGCTCAGAAAATATTTGATTTAAAAAAAAAATCAGTTTTAAAAAAACTAAATCATTTCCTGAAATAAGTATTATATACATTTGCCTATAGAATAATGCCACGTGGATTTCCACGTCATAATTCCACGTGGCTTAATGAGAAGTCTTGAAATGTTTTGTTTTATATATTATATAGATGTGTAGATTTTTACCATTAATTATAACTTTAATTTTTTTCACTAAATAACAAAAAAATACAAATTCTCATATAAAAAATGAATATGCATGCAAAGTGACAACATCTACGTCCAAATTAAAGATAACTACTTTTGTCCGTCTCGCTCCGACGTTCGATTTGATATGCGGTGCGTTCCGCGGTTCATCCGGAGTCAAAAGTTATGACGGTTTCGGCGCACTCGCTGAAATTACTCAAAAACTTCAACGCGTTAGTGTCCGCATCAATTAGTAATTTAAAACATCAAACATACTTTATTTATAGAATCCTTCATTTTTATTTTTATTTTTATTTTGCAAAATATGTGGCTCGATTTTCTTCACCAAGATATACTGCTACATCACATTTCTTATCTTTAGCCATATCTTAGAATTCAACTAACTGAATGATTATAATTTCTAATATTTTAATTTAAGATATCCATTATCTTTAGCTTACTAAATTAAGTAATCACGTTTTCGTAATTAAGCTCAGAAAATATTTGATTAAAAAAAAAAATCAGTTTTAAAAACTAAATCATTTCCTGAAATAAGTATTATATACATTTGCCTATAGAATAATGCCACGTGGATTTCCACGTCATAATTCAACGGCTTAATGAGAAGTCTTGAAATGTTTTTGCTTTTATATATTATATAGATGTGTAGATTTTTACCATAATATTATTAACTTTAATTTTTTTCACTAAATAACAAAAAAATACAAATTCTCATATAAAAATGAAATGCATGCAAAGTTGACAACATCTACGTCCAAATTAAAGATAACTACTTTTGTCGTCTCGCTCCGACGTTCGATTTGATATGCGGTGCGTTCCGCGGTTCATCCGGAGTCAAAAGTTATGACGGTTTCGGCGCACTCGCTGAAATTACTCCAAAAACTTCAACGCGTTAGTGTCCGCATCAATTAGTAATTTAAAACATCAAACATACTTATTTATAGAATCCTTCATTTTATTTTTATTTTTATTTTTGCAAAATATGTGGCCGACGATTTCTTCACCAAGATATACTGCTACATCACATTCTTATCTTTAGCCATATCTTAGAATTCAACTAACTGAATGATTATAATTTCTAATATTTAATTTAAGATATCCATTATCTTTAGCTTACTAAAATTAAGTAATCACGTTTTCGTAATTTAAGCTCAGAAAATATTGATTTAAAAAAAAAAAATCAGTTTTAAAAAACAAAATCATTGCCTAAGAAAGTAATTATATACATTTGCCTATAGAATAATGGCCACGTGGATTTCCACGTCATAATTCCACGTGGCTTAATGAGAAGGCTTGAAATGTTTTTGCTTTTATATATTAGATGATGTGTAGATTTTTACCATTAATTATTAACTTTAATTTTTTTTCACTAAATAACCAAAAAAAATACAAATTCTTCATATAAAAATGAATATGCATGCAAAGTTGACAACATCTACGTCCAAATTAAAGATAACTACTTTTGTCCGTCTCGCTCCGACGTTCGATTTGATATGCGCGTGCGTTCCCCGCGGTTCATCCGGATGTCAAAAGTTATGACGGTTTCGGCGCACTCGCTGAAATTACTCCAAAAACTTCAACGCGTCCGTTAGTGTCCGCATCAATTAGTAATTTAAAACATCAAACATACTTTATTTATAGAATCCTTCATTGTTATTTTTATTTTTAGTTTTGCAAATATTGTGGCTCGATTTTCTTCACCAAGATATACTGCTACATCACATTCTTATCTTTAGCCATATCTTAGAATTCAACAACTGAATGATTATAATTTCTAAATTTTAATTTAAGATATCCATTATCTTTAGCTTACTAAAATTAAGTAATCACGTTTTCGTAATTTAAGCTCAGAGAAAATATTGATTTGTAAAAAAAAAAATCAGTTTAAAAAACAAATCATTTCCTGAAATAAGTATTATATACATTTGCCTATAGAATAATGCCACGTGGATTTCCACGTCATATTCCACGTGGCTTAATGAGAAGTCTTGAAAAGTTTGCTTTTATATATATATAGATGTGTAGATTTTTACCATTAATTATTAACTTTAATTTTTTTTCACTAAATAACAAAAAAAAATACAAATTCTCATATAAAAATGAATATGCATGCAAAGTGACAACATCTACGTCCAAATTAAAGATAACTACTTTTGTCGTCTCGCCCCGACGTCGATTTGATATGCGGGTGCGTTCGCGGTTCATCCGGAGAGTCAAAAGTTATGACGGTTTCGGCGCACTCGCTGAACTTACTCCAAAAACTTCAACGCGTTAGTGTCCGCATCAATTAGTAATTTAAAACATCAAACATACTTATTGAGAGAATCCTTCATTTTATTTTTATTTTTATTTTTGCAAAATATGTGGCTCGATTTTCTTCACAAAGAGATACTGCTACATCACATTTCTATATCTTTAGCCATATCTTAGAATTCAACTAACTGAATGATTATAATTTCTAATATTTTAATTAAGATATCCATTATCTTTAGCTTACTAAAATTAAGTAATCACGTTTTCGTAATTTAAGCTCAGAAAATATTTGATTTAAAAAAAAAAATCAGTTTATAAAACAAAATCATTTCCTGAAATAAGTAGTATATACATTTGCCTATAGAATAATGCCACGGTGATTTCCACGTCATAATTCCACGTGGCTTAATGAGAAGGCTTGAAAAATGTTTTTGCTTTATATATTATATAAGATGTGTAGATTTTTACCATTAATTATTAACTTTAATGTTTTTTCACTAATAACAAAAAAAAATACAAATTCTCATATAAAAATGAATATGCATGCAAAGTTGACAACATCTACGTCCAAATTAAAGATAACTACTTTTGTCCGTCTCGCTCCGACGTTCGATTGATATGCGGTGCGTTCCGCGGTTCATCCGGAGTCAAAAGTTATGACGGTTTCGGCGCACTCGCTGAATTACTCCAAAAACTTCAACGCGTTAGTGTCCGCATCAATAGTAATTAAAACATCAAACATACTTTATTTATAGAATCCTTCATTTTATTTTTATTTTTTATTTTTTGCAAAATATGTGGCTCGATTTTCTTCACCAAGATATACTGCTACATCACATTTCTTATCTTTAGCCATATCTTAGAATTCAACTAACTGAATGATTATAATTTCTAAATTTTAATTTAAGATATCCATTATCTTTAGCTTACTAAAATTAAGTACTCACGTTTCGTAATTTAAGCTCAGAAATATTTGATTTAAAAAAAAAAATCAGTTTTTTAAAAAACTAAATCATTTCCTGAAATAAGTATTATATACATTTGCCTATAGAATAATGCCACGTGGATTGTTTCCACTTCATAATTCCACGTGGCTTAATGAGAAGTCTTGAAATGTTTGTTTGCTTTATATATTATATAGATGTGTTAGATTTTTACCATTAATTATTAACTTTAATTTTTTTCACTAAATAACAAAAAAAATACAAATTCTATATAAAAATGAATATGCATGCAAAGTTGACAACATCTACGTCCAAATTAAAGATAACTACTTTTGTCCGTCTCGCTCGCGACGTTCGATTGATATGCGCTCTGCGTTCCGCGGTTCATCCGGAGTCAAAAGTTATGACGGTTTCGGCGCACTCGCTGAAATTACTCCAAAAACTTCAACGCGTTAGTGTCCGCATCAATTAGTAAGTTTAAAACATCAAACATACTTTATTTATAGAATCCTTCATTTTATTTTTATTTTTATTTTTGCAAAATATGTGGCTCGTTTTCTCACCAAGATATACTGCTACATCACATTTCTTATCTTTAGCCATATCTTAGAATTCAACTAACTGAAGATTATAATTTCTAATATTTTAATTTAAGATATCCATTATCTTTAGCCTTACTAAAATTAAGTAATCACGTTTTTCGTAATTTAAGCTCAGAAAATATTGATTTAAAAAAAAAATCAGTTTTAAAAAACTAAATCATTTCCTGAAATAAGTATTATATACATTTGCCTATAGAATAATGCCACGTGGATTTCCACGTCATAATTCCACGTGGCTTAATGAGAAGTCTTGAAATGTTTTGCTTTTATATATTATATAGATGTGTAGATTTTTACCATTAATATTAACTTTAATTTTTTTTCACTAAATAACAAAAAAAAATACAAATTTCTCATATAAAAATGAAGATGCATGCAAAGTTGACAACATCTACGTCCAAATTAAAGATAACTACTTTTGTCCGTCTCGCTCCGACGTTCGATTTGATATGCGGTGCGTTCCGCGGTTAATCCGGAGTCAAAAAGTTATGACGGTTGCGGCGCACTCAGCTGAAATACTCCAAAAACTTCAACGCGTTAGTGTCCGCATCAATTAGTAATTGTAAAACATCAAACATACTTTATTTATAGAATCCTCATTTTTATTTTATTTTTATTTTTGCAAAATATGTGGCTCGATTTTCTTCACCAAGAATACTGCTACATCACATTTCTTATCTTTTAGCCATATCTTAGAATTCAACTAACTGAAGATTATAATTTCTAATATTTTAATTTAAGATATCCATTATCTTTAGCTTACTAAAATTAAGTAATCACGTTTTCGTAATTTAAGCTCAGAAAATATTTGATTAAAAAAAAAAAATCAGTTTTAAAAAAACAAAATCATTTCCTGAAATAAGTATTATATACATTTGCCTATAGAATAATGCCACGTGGATTTCCACGTCATAATTCCACGTGGCTTTAATGAGAAGGCTTGAAATGTTTTTGCTTTATATATTATATAGATGTGTAGATTTTTTACCATTAAATATTAACTTTAATTTTTTTTTCACTAAATAACAAAAAAAATACAAATTCTCATTAAAAATGAATATGCATGCAAAGTTGACAACATCTACGTCCAAATTAAAGATAACTACTTTTGTCCGTCTCGCTCCGACGTTCGATTTGATATGCGGTGCGTTCCGCGGTTCATCCGGACTTTGGAGTCAAAAGTTATGACGGTTTCGGCGCAACTCGCTGAAATTACTCCAAAAACTTCAACGCGGTTAGTGTCCGCATCAATTAGTAATTTAAAACATCAAACCTTACTTTATTTATAAATCTTCATTTTTATTTTATTTTTTATTTTTGCAAAATATGTGGCTCGATTTCTTCACCAAGATATACTGCTACATCACATTTCTTATCTTTAGCCATATCTTAGAATTCAACTAACTGAATGATTATAATTTCTAATATTTTAATTTAAGATATCCATTATCTTTAGCTACTAAAATTAAGTAATCACGTTTCGTAATTTAGAGCCAGAAAATATTTGATTTTTAAAAAAAAAAATCAGTTTTAAAAAACTAAAAATCATTTCCTGAAATAAGTATTATATACATTTGCCTATAGAATAATGCCACGTGGATTTCCACGTCATAATTCCACGTGGCTTAATGAGAAGTCTTGAAATGTTTTGCTTTATATATTATATAGATGTGTAGATTTTTACCATTAAGTATTAACTTTAATTTTTTTTCACTAAATAACAAAAAA